>MIQA02011724.1:0-10144 GCA_001887855.2 Sclerospora graminicola | reverse complement strand
TGCCGTTCGGCCTGAAGAATGCTCCGCAGATTTATCAACGGCTGGTAGATAACGCGCTGTATGGACACTTCAAGATCAAGGCGGATCAAGATCCGGCTTTGGTCGGTGACGTGTTCACCGAAGGTGACCCGGACCCCGACCCAAAACCTTCAGTTTTGGGGCGGCGGTCTTACATTGATGACATTCTCGTGACGGCTACTACTTGGGATTTAGCGTGTGACAAAGTGGAAAAGTTGATGATTACGTGTGAAAAGTGGAATCTTTCGATTAGTGTGGTTAAGAGTTTCTGGGGAAAGACTAAGGTGACCTATTTGGGCCATCAGGTTTCGATTGCCGGATTGGAAGCTAATCCGAAGGATTTGGAGTCCTTGAGTAATCTGCCTTTCCCGCGATCCCTAAAGGCTATGCAATCCTTTTTGGGCAGCCTGAATTATTACAGTCGGTTCATTGAGGATTTCGCAGTCTATGCGGCGGTTTTGTATGAATTACGGGAGGTGGGTATCATAAGCTGAGAGAGCAGGATAGGCAAGCGGAGTCGCGAGTCGGGCTGGCAATATCATCCAATGGGATGCCGCCCTTGTCAGCTATTTCGGCCAATGAGAAGGCGCCCTTTTTCCCCGATAGGCGGCCGGCTGCCGGATTCCTGTGCGGCCGGCCCGGACGACCACATGACTCGAGCGATGGTGGCCTTTGGTATGTTAAAGGCGAAGATGGCGACTACACCGGTCCTGAAACATTTCGATGTTAATAAGGTTCCTGTGGTCATCATCTACGCTAACAAATGGGCCATCTCAGCTGCCCTTGTTCAAGATCATGACGGAGTGTACTGTTTTGTGACATTTACCAGCCGGACCCTGAAGACTAACGAAGTTAACTACGGGCTAGTGGATAAAGAAGTTTTGGCCTTATTGCGGATCTTGGATGTGTGCTTTACTATGCTGGTGTCTCGGCCTATCAAGGTACTATCTAGTCGGTCGACCCTGTCATGGCTTCTGACGGCGAATGGAATTGACGGCCGGCTGGGTAGATGGGCGGCTCTGCTGTCTCAGTGGTCCCTCGAAGTAATTAAGTGTATTAAGGGAGAAGAGGAGATACTGGGGACGTTGGCGGCCAGCATTACCCCAAGGGCAGAAGTGGAGGAAGCACTGATAGCTATAGCGCCTCGGAAGCAGCCTCGACAATCCATCATATTTTCGCCGCCAACAGTGGGACTCACGGAGGAGCTAATGGTTTTGAGTTTTGACGGGTCGGCGAGTGTAAAGAAGGGGGTCGGGGCCTATAGTGCTATTTTGTGGAAGTTGCCCGAATGGAAAGTGGTCACGGCCGCCTCGGATTTCACGCCTGGCATAACTGTGAACGAAGCGGAGTACAGAGGGCTTTTACTTTGCCTGGATCTGCTGGTTGGTCGGACGCAGGGGCGGATCATCATATGTGGTGATTCCAATCTGGTGATCCGGCAAATCACAGGAGAGATAGAGTGCAAGGCGCCCTGGCTGAGACTGTTGAGCGATCGGGTTATGTCCGCCCTGCGGAGATGGCCGGAACATGAGCTGGTACATGTCAAACGGGACTGGAATAAGAGTGCAGATCACTTGGCTACGCTGGCCATGCGTGACCAAGTCGGGGTAACGGTTTCCGATCCAGCTCTGTTATCAGATTTGACGGAGATCAATCGGCTGCCCGAAATTATCCATCCGGCCAACACGGAGGAGGTAATCCGGGTGGGCGCCGTCACCTGGTCGCAGAAACGCGTTCTTCAGCCGCTGGCTCACTATCTCCGGAAGCAATGAGCGAAGGGATAGTGCAACAGTTACGAGCAGAGCGGATTCTCCAAGCGCAGGACGAGGAAGAGTGGATAGTGGATCTCAAGGCATACCTTAAGGGGGAAGTGGATAAACTGACCGCCGAACAAGCTAAAGAATGCTTCAAGCTAGCCCCGGATTACGAAGTGGATGAAAACGGGTTACTGTTTTTCTACCGAGACGCTGACCAGCCGGAGATCGAGAGGGATAAATCCGCTCGGCTGGTCGTACCCACTACCCTACAACCGGATATCCTCCATCACTATCACGTGAGCCTAGAAGGAGGACATCAGGGCATCGGCGGGACATATCACAAATTTAAGGCAGATTTTCACTGGCTACCGCAGCGTACAAGCTTATGTGGGAAGTTGTCCGGATTGTGAAACAGGGAAGGGCCGGCCGACCATTAGAGGGCGGTCGCCTGGGAATATACAGGCTACCTATCCTTTTCAAGTCATTGCGATGGATCATATCCCGTCCTTACCCAAATCTCGAAATGGGTACACAGAGCTGCTGATCTGGACGGATTTGTTTACCGGGCTGGTCATAGCAAAGGCCAGTTCCACACGTACCGCCCAACAGGTTGCGCAAAGTTACGAGGAATGTGTGTTCAGGCGTTTCGGGGCGAGCGAGGTCATCCTGCACGATAGGGAGTCCGGATTTATGGCGGACGTATTCCGAGCCTCCAACAAGATCCTGGGACAGAAACAGAGTGCAACTATGGCTTACCGCCCGCAGGCGAACGGAAAGGCCGAAAGGATGGTCCAGACTCTGACCAGAGCCCTCAAGATGTATGTGGTGGAGGCGGATCAGTGCGACTGGGACGAATACGCGGAGAGACTGGTTTTCGCCATCAATTCGTCGTACGATCGGGTAAGGGGCGACACCCCTTTTTATTTAGCTTATGGATGGGATCCCCGATCCACTTTGGAAGCCGTCATACCAATAGGGTGCACCAGAAGCCGGGACAGAGACGCCCGTCGCTGGAGGATGGGAGTGCAACGCCACTATTCACTGGCGAGGGAACAGGTAAACGAACGCCTCCGACAAGCAATCAAGGACCGCGCCGATCAGAATAACGACCGAGCCAGAGAACACGGCATAGAGCCCGGTTCCCGGGTATGGCTGTATCTGGATCGGGTCAAGGAGGGCTATGCACGGAAGTTGGCTCATATGTGGCATGGCCCTTTCCGAGTAGCAGAACTGGTCGGGGATCATGCAGTCAAGCTGGTTACGGCAGGCACGGATTATAACGTTTTCCCGATAGTGCATGTTTCCAAGGTGAAGTTGGTTAAACACTTCCCGGACCGCCCGAATACGCACCTGACGGTGGAGAGCGGCCGTTTCGACTTCGACGAAGCCCTGCTGCCAGAGGATAGCTGGGACAAACCGTTATATCCGGATGAGTACGAAGTAGAAGAGATTTTGGATGTGCAAAATGGACGGAAAACCCGGTTCGGGCGGATCCACAGAGAGTTTCTCGTGCAGTGGAAAAATTGCGAAGAGCGGTCGTGGGTGGACGAGCTGGATCTAAATTGTGGAGCCTTAATGAGAGAATTCGATCGCCAACGGGCGAGCCGAAACCGTTTCGGAGTCATGCAGACCCATGAAGAAGGTGAGGCGGAGCCAGAAAATTAGACCATCCGGCTGCCGGACAGCAGGCACGGCCGGATTAATTAACACTAATCAGCCAATCAACCGGCGGATGGAAATTAGTTTGGTCCGAAGTGGACCGATCGGGTAATCTTAAAGTCAGTATGGTGCCGGATGGAAGACTGTGAGGGATGGTGAAGCCGGATGGATATTTTGAATTAGAAGGACGGACAAGTGGTTTTGACGTGGGAAACGAAGGAAAGATGTATTATCGAGGCAAATAGCCATAAATGGGTGCAGAGGTAGAAATGGGTAAGACAGGCCTCATGAATCATCCCGGACGAGCTCAGCGGAACTTGTTTCGGAGTCGGGGCACGCGGAGGCCAGGGTGGCGATCGGGGTCCTGCCGGTACTGGTTGCGCCACGGATCCTGTTGATCGAGTTCATCGAGCGAAGCTTGGAGAGTGGTAGCCCGACCCAATCCTGGATACCAAGTCCCGCTTTCGGCCGGATACCCGCTTTTCTCCACCCGGCGGTTGGCCAGATGTAGCATGATAGGGTGGAGAAAAATGTCCAAGTCGCAGTGGCCGAGATGGATGCCAGCAACAACAAAGTTGCAGACCTTTATCCAGCCCTCGGTCGCTCGGTTCCGACGGTTCTTACGGTCGGCTCGGTGTTGGGCTAGAGCAGGAGACTCACTCCCGGCGGCAACAGAGATGAAGAGATGATGGGTAGACTCCCAGATGGCCCATGCCGGGAGAGATACTCTTTACAAGCCTCCCGAAAATCCGCGAACCAGCCAAAATGGGGTAGGCCCATTCCTGGCATGTCCGTCGCCAGTACGGCCCAGGATTTGCGAGACAAGATCGCGTCCAGCGGCCCGATCGCCACAAGCTTAGGAATCCTGTCCGTGTCCTTAGGCATCGCGGGTGCCGGTGGAAATATCCACAACGGCGGGCGAGACAAAGCCCGGGCGACAAAGGCGCCAGTGAGGTCTTGGGTACGCAAGCCCTCTATGTAACAGGGCTGCTGTTACGCGGCTTACACTGTAGTCAGCTCGGAAGCCGTCATGACTTTCCGGCGGGGAACCCAAGACGGGGAGATTCCTCGGAGGACTCCTTAGACTCGTTCTCGTCGAACGCAAAGACGTCCGGGGAAGGTGACCCCTCGTAGCCCTCGGCGGCGGCCTCATCACAGTCCATGTCCGGTAGGTCGGGCGCCCCCTCCCCATCGGGAGAGGCGGTAGATGGACCTTGAGGGTCATGAGGGGAGACTCTGAGGAGAGCCGAAACAGACGAAGCTTTAGATGAAGATCTTGTAACGCGAGAACGACGGGGGGACTTCCCGGAAGTCAGCGAACCGGACGGAGCTGGGATCGAGGTGGGGTTAGGACCCGGTCCATTGTCTCCACGATCCTGAGCCGCGCTACCGGCGCGGCGGACTGCTTAGGCCGTTTGACTGCCACGGGGGGATGGAGCGACGCAACCCGGCTGGACCGACGTGTTTTTCTGTGTACCGGAAGATCCTCAAAGTACGATGGAGAAGCCGCCGACTCGCCGGCTGGCACCGGTGGCGGGTTAGGGCTTCGGGAAGTATAGGAGCCCCTCCCGTGCTACCGGTCACCGATGCTGGGGCGGACGCCTCCGCTCTGGATGTTTGGACGCCCTCAGCAGAACCAGCGGCCGACGGGAGAGGTGGAGGAGCGGGAGCGGTCGGATCGAGATCCCGCGGACAAGCTAAGTCGAGGGGGTGCCTAATAGCCTCCCGGATGGGAGCAGGGCCCTTCATAGACGTTCCACCCGGGTACCCGACGCGATCAGCCGAGCTCGACCTTCCTTTATGGAGGATAAACAGTTCGTACGATCCTGCGCAAGCTTGGAAAACACCTCCCGAGCTTCACCCACGTCCGATTGGGTCTCGGCATATTCGGCTTCGAGCTCTCGGATTCGACGCTGAAGCTCGGGCAATGCAGAGGCCAACCGGTACAATGTCTTCTGATGTTTCTCCAGCTTCTTGGCGAGCCGGATCCAGCGATATTCCAGATTGCCTAACTTTATCTGCGAACTCTCCAATTGCCGAGAGAGGAGGATGTACCTCTCGTAATGCGCCGTCACCTCGCGCGCGGCTTGAGAAGACTCGATCATCAAGACGCGGAAGCACATGACATTCTGTTCTGAGAACGCATACAGGGTGAGCGGGCTGGGGATGGTCCCGAACAAGAGAAGATGCACTTAACTTGGATTTTCAAGGCGGCCGTGGCCTTTTGGTTCAGGATGCGCTGCGAGTCTGACAGCTGTTGGAAGTGGTCCCTCTCTTTAAGAAGGTCGGTCTTCTCACTCTCTAGTCGGCTGATGCGGCTATGGGATTGGAGGTTTAGCCAGTACCTCCCGGACCCGGGATTCATCTGCCTGCTGATCGGCCAGCCGTGCGGTCAGAGCCAACTCGGCATTAGTCTTCTCCAGGCTAGCCACTTGAGTGGTCAGAGCAGCAATTTGAGCTTGCAGGGTAGCCACGTCGGGCTGCCCTGGACGACGCTCTAGGCCGGCCGGACAGGCATCTGGGCATACGGCCGATGGCTACGTAGTGGTCGGGGAGTGTCCCGGCAAGGGATCAATGTGGGCGTTGTCGTGGTCGGACATAGGGACAGCGGAAAATTGAAGTGCCTCAACCGTTGTGCGGCTGCGACAAGGCTCAGGGGCGGCTGTGATGAAGTGACCCAGAAATTAACGGACTAATGATAGTGGACGCCCCCACCTGATTGGTGGAAATGTCGCCCTTAGCTGGATGCCCGGACCGGTCGACAAGGGACGCGATCTGAGGGCCGCCGGATGTATCTACCAGCGGCCGGACGGCGCCAGGCCTGGAGTCAGGCCGGATGAATGCGACTGAAGACGTGGATAGTTGGGCTAGCGGACTAAACGGACGGGACGACCACGGATGGCGGACGGCCGAGGGGCGGATTGGTTGGAAGGTATGAGCAAAAGGGGCCTGAAGGAGGACGAGTGTTCTAGTGGACGAAGGAGGCACCCGGATCGGACGTGGAGCTGCCAAGGAAGTGCTAACGCCAGCGGCCAGTGAGCCCAGATGGATGGCCATCCGGCCGATCCGGCTGGGTTCGATGTACCGGCCGGGCTGGTACCAGCTAGGTTCGGTGTACCGGCCGGGCTGATACACAAAATCGGAGTTAACCGGGCTACTTCGGGTAAGACACATGACTGTTCAGCCGGGCTATTTGGGGTAGGTTACACAAAAGGGAGTATTGGATATAGGGATAAATCAGTATACGTTTCGCTTTCTTAGACACAAGTCGCTTTTATTGGTTCACAGCGGAGGGCTAACAAGGTCCCCTCTTGCTGCTATTGGTTTGCCCGGGGAAGGTTAAGGTAACCCACCGGAAGTCCCCTGACCGGGAGTCGCGGCGTTTCGTATACTCACCTCAAGTCGCCCGTGTTTTGAACACGGTATATTAAGTATTGGGAAGTGGTAACATTTTGGCCTTCTGTGGAAGATTGTGGAGTTATATTTGGATTCCCCTTTACGTACACGTTTGGATTTACCCTTCATTATCATTGGTTTGGCTGGCCGATCGATTATTCTCGGTCCAGCCGTCGCAGTATACAAAGTTCAAGTATATTGCCAGTCGAGCTCCCCGGTGACGATTTCCGCCCAGGAGCTACCCCTAGTCCTAACCCTCATCTCCTTATTCGACGGACTTTACACTTTTCGCCCTAGGGTCCACCAAGAGAGCGCAACCCCCAGTACTGATGGGTACACAAGGTGAGCTTTCAACATGCAACATCCGAGTCGTCACGATCAAGCGGATGGAAGTGACCGATCCAGCCGGCCGGATGCCGGATCGGATCATGACTCGGATGGACGGAGTACCCCCTCCGACAGTCAGTCGTCTGGGGCCCCCGTGGGTGTTCGCGTCTCAGATAGAATTTCTGAGAGCGACTACACCACAGTACCGAGTAACCTCGGTACCCTCGTAGCTCCTTTTCGGTAAGACGAGGAGCTCCCTTGGGACAACAAGGGCAAACTAAGTGAGAAGGAACTCCGCAAGAAACTCCTTCTTTAATGCAGGTAAAATGGATAAACTCCATTTTACCTTAGCGTGAGTGCTTTAAGTAGCGCTCGCGATTTACGTGAATTTTATTCACGTATTCGTCGGGGCCTTTGATGTAATTTTCAACAAAGGCATTCCAACTTTGAGTCAGGGCGTCTTTATCGTCCCTGTTCTTGCGCGACCCTTTTCGATTCGTATAGTAACGAGCCTGATAGAAAAGGTCGATAAAGTACCGACGTCTATCGTCGGTACTTCGATCAAAGTTATGAATTGCGAAGGTCTTCCAATCATCAAGCGCGTTGATGTCAAACAACGGGTATTGACAATCGCGCTTGGTGTGCCCACCACTTTCGGGCACAAGCGTCCATGCTGGGGTCCAAAATTCCACTTTGTACGGAACATGACGTTCCGTACAACATGGTGAATTAGAAGCGGCGTAAGCCACTTCTGCGCGTTGTTTCTTGGCAGGTGGAGCACCATCTGCCACCTCAAAGTCATCATCGTCACGACCAGGCGAGTGACGAGGACCAGGAGGAGATTTACGCTTCTCATACCACCGTATGATGGAGTTGTAGCTGTCGTAATCGACGGCGTCAGACTCCACTTCGCCATCACTTAACGGCGAAGCAATTCTAGCGGGCTTACGCTCACTAGACTCGTTGTCAAGGACGGTGACGTCCTCGCCCTCTTCGGAGTCAGACGAATCTCCGAAGATATCATTGGGCTTCTACTTAGACACCCATTCGCTGATGACATCTCTGCACGTGATGCAGAGGTGGAGGCTGTGTTCGCAGTATCGGTAGCGCCCTTAAGAGCGCCGCCGCGTTTCTCGACCATTTGATTTGTTATGGTCGTTAATGGGTTATAACAGAATATCGTTATGACCAACGAGTGCCACCATTCGATTGGCCATATTATTGGCCAACCACCTTGAGTGGGGGTGATGTAATGGGGCTCCATTACATAAGTGATATTTAAGTCGATATATCACAGTTCAATTTCAGACTTAATGTCTGAAATGCGAATATTGGATTATAAGTTGTTATAATCCATTAAGAACAGATTCTGATACAAGTAATCTAAGATAAAGTATCATTAGTAATTTTTATACTAAATGTTACTAGATTAGTCTAGATTAATTATACTAGTTAGCTCTTAACCACTCATAAATATATTCACTCTTAAACTTACCTTCTTGTAGACACGTGGCCTTAAGTATATATATTAATATATTTATATATTTAAGAGAGACTTTTTAATTAATTAAATAGTCTAGCTAAAGCTTGTCTTAAATACACGAAGGAGGGCCAAATCACATTTGGTCCTTACTAATTTCACGCTTCCTCACTGCAATTTTACAGTATAAGCCAGTAACAGCTAGCCTGTTACACCTGGTAGAACTTAGTATTCCGTCTGAGCGACCACCGTTGACGCGTTCCGCTAGTTAACTAGCGGAACGAAAGAGTTTACAGCCGCCCGGCTGTCATGGCGACGGCCAGCGATCGTGAGCGCGAGCGACAGCGCGCGCAAGATATGGGAAAAATTTCCTAACTGGTGACAAAGATCTGTAAACACTGTTGTGGAGATGATGCGGACCGTAGGGCACGAGATCATCTCCATCCTCCGAGGTAAAACCCCGGAGGAAGCCTTAGAGACGGTTACCCGTTTCAAGAGGATATGTATATCGATCCTCAGGTGCGTTCTGTAATGTTACGGTCGCCACCTACAACGCCCACAGCGAGTGCGAGCGTTGATGTGGTAAAGGCGCGGATTCCTCCCTTTACTGGCGAAACGGGTGAACCCCTTCGTAGATGGTTCGCAGAGGTGTAAGATACCATATCTGCGCAAAAGATTGTGTACCCACGTTCTCAAGCTTATTTCGCCACCACATGCCTAGGTGGTCGCGCCAGGGAATGGGCGATGAGCCGCAGATCCACTGATGGATCTGCGTTCCTGACGTATCAGGATCTGAAAGCTGAGCTGAAGCTCAACTTCGAAGCTCCAGAAATGGAGCTTAGTTGCCACGAAGAGTTCATGGAACTCAAGCAGGGGAGCTGAGCCTACATGCGTACGCTCAGAACATACAATATTTGCTATCAAATATTGTATACGAGCCGGTGCCCCCTGCCATGCAGGTCACTGGCTTTATGAGGGGACTGAATGACGGTCCCATCAAACAGAGTCTTTACCGGGTTCCACCAAAGACTCTAAGGGATGCTATAGACTAAAGCATCCGAGAGGAATTCAGCATGCGTTCAGCGTCAACGCATGCTGGGGTTAGTCGAAGGGCTCAACAGCCTTTCGACTTTAGCATGCCGCCAGTGCAGCATGTTAATCAAACCAGTTTCCCAAAGAGACGAACTTCACACTTCGTCCCGAGACACCAAAACCCGCGCCAGATTGCGGGCGGAGGAGGTCCAGAACCGATGAACCTATCGGTTGCAGTTGCCTCGACACCGAGGAAACCGAAAAAGAAGTTTCTTCGCTGCAATAGATGCGCGAAGATGGGCCATTACGCCCATGAATGCATGGCACCGCGACCGGCGCCACGCAGTCAGCGGACTGGACAGTCCGCTGGTAAGCGCCATCAACAGGGGCAACCCTCTGTTGATGAAAAAACTCCAACAACCAGTAGGGGCGGGGTGCCCTACTGGACGGGTTATCTCACATGCCGACATCGGGC
>MIQA02011722.1:0-12926 GCA_001887855.2 Sclerospora graminicola | reverse complement strand
ATATACCACCCCACTTAATACAAACGAGGGTACCCAGCACTCGCCCCTTGTCAGCCATAAACTTACTCCGCGCTTCGTGTGGTCGTACCATTACTTTCCACCCGCTTTTCCCACTGGCACCGTTACAAACTGACCTAACTTGAGGAACTGGACAAGGGCAACATATAAGGGCCGCCGGCCGGCCAGCTGGATCTGCACCTCATCCGGAAACGCCAATATTCCATGCGATAAATCCAATCGTATGCCGGCCGGGACCATAAAGTCTATACCCAGAATTGCATCCTGCCCAGCCAGGTTACCTACCCAGGCGGTAAAGTAATACACCAAAGACCCAGCCAACGTAATCTTAACTCTTGTCCTCCCTTGGGTCATGTATGAACTTTCTCCAATGCCGATACACTCCTGCCGCTTCGTCTCGTCTATTTCACACCCCACCTTACGAGCAAAGGTGGTGTCCACGATAGACACTTCCGCGCCAGAGTCGAACAGCATGGTAGCCTTCTGGTTATTGATTTTGCCATCCGCCTTGGCCTGCTTGAACCATTTATCCGGCGAATGATATTTCCAATAACCTCGCGACTCGCCGGGTAACAGATTCAATTCCATACGCACTTCGGACCGAGAATATTCGTCCGTCCGTATACTGCTCACCAGGAAGGGGTCAGCCGTGCTGCCCGGGGACCGGATGACGTAATCGTCAAACTTACCTGTATTGTCGGTTACGCTTTGCTTTGCTTCTTGATTATCCTCCTTACCGACATATGCATAGATACTAACACTAGACCGCTCGGCTCGAACCAGATTCCAACCTGGCGAGCGACCTAGTTTAAAATCTTTTCCACCCTGGGCGGCAACATTTCAGCATGCTTGGTCGGGACGTACCACTTCTTCATCTGGTTGTGGAATTCTTCAATTGGGCACAGTCCCGCCTCGTGCACCTCCCCGCAAGTCTTACAAATAAACAAGCAGTGTTCCGCCGGATGTCCTTTCCTTTTGCACTTCTTGCAGGTCAGCCGCTTCCAACAGCTCCGGTCGTCATGCTTGATGGACCCACAGTGGGTACATTTGCGTCTGGGATAATCCTGGTCAGTTCGAGCCGGAAAACCCTTCGGCTGACTGGACCCAGCTGGCAGCCTGGATGGCTGACTGGCTTCTGCCGAGAACAGGTACCGGTACTGCTCCTCTTCGGACTCGCCCCCAGATCGCTGATACTCCTCTTCCGAGCTGGTCGCGTCTGACTCTCGGGCGACCATGCGGACGGCTCGGGCCGTCCTGGTAGATGGCCGCCGGCCTCCTTGATCCGCGTTAAATCGGGACTTGAAACGGCCGGTTCCAACTGCCGCCTTGGGGCCTCGCTTCTTCGCTCTTAGGTAGGTGCGCAGCGTCCATTCCAGCTCCGTCGTATTCTTCAACCGCAGTAACGCCAGCTGGTCTGCCAGCTCCCGATCGTCCAACGTGCTGATGAAATGTTCCACATGTTCACGAGCGGCTTCCGACCGGCTGGCATCTTCTTTAACCGGGATATCCGCCCTTATGCCAGCGACATTTAAGCGATGGAGATACACCAGGGGGGTCTCATCCGCCCGCTTCTTGGTGTGGAAATATTGACGCGCCGCCGCTGTTCCAGGTCTACAGTATTGTTCTTCGAACGCACCGGCCAATCCCCTCCAGTTTCCTCGGATTTCCCGGCTGAGCTGTTGGATCCAGTTTTGCGCTGGACCTTTCATCAAATCCCCAAAGATCAGGCATTTCTCATAGTCCGACGTCCGGTCTCTAAGAAATGCCGACTTCGTCTTGCTCAGCCATCCTCGGGCTTGGTCCTCGTCCATGTCTTGTCCAGTGAAATCTTTCAGCTTGGACGTGGTTGACATCCGCACCCTTATAATCGCTCCTGAGTCCGGATCAAACGCTTGGGCCGAGGCCATGTTGGCTCGGCGAGCCATCCCCAGGTCCAGGTCATCCGGATCGTAGTGGTACTTGGCCGACTTGACGGATTCCATATCCACGTCGCTGAGAGACAGCTTCCTATTCGTTGGCCGACGTCCGGTCCGGCGACCTGTCTGGCGGCTCGGCGGGGCGGCATGGGGTTCACTCTGCTTGGACTGCACCGACTCCATGTCTTCGTCGCTCGGCTTCCTCGCATAGTACTGGACTGGTTCGGACGCATGACTTCCACGACGAGCCGGCTGGTCCGGTGACTTCGGGCTGCCGCGGCTGGCACTCAGCCGACGCTGCTCTTCCAAGTATCGTTCCATCATCGCCGAAAACATGTTATGCAGGTGATCCGGCACTTGAAGGCTCTCCTGGGGGTCGGCTTGAGGGGCGACTTGGGGGGCGGCCGGGCTGCCAGATCGACATTCCTTTTTGATCCGCCCATCCGCGTCTTCGTCTTCCTCCTTCGGTTCTGGATCCGCCGTCGCCGTCCGCCGGGCCTGTACGCTGTACTGGCTGGCTTTCTTCCGCTCGGGCGTATCCGGATCCTCACGTCCTCCAAGCCTCATGGCCGTCGCCACACGCGCTGCTCCCCTTGGGCCAAGCGTCATGCGGGTGATACCCACCGATGAGTCGGATGAGTCCGCTTCCGAAGGGGCAGACTCGTACTGAGAAGAACCCGAGTGTATCCCGGCCGGTCTGCTTGCTGCCGGCGGCGTGGACGGCGCCACTCCAGTCGTGGCTGTCATCTTCTTCGACGGCGGCGAACAGCCCACTAGCGGTACCAAGCGGTCGTGCAGTGCGCTGGATGCCTCCTTCAACTTGTCCACCTTCAGATCAAACA
Source organism: Sclerospora graminicola (assembly GCA_001887855.2). NCBI lineage: Eukaryota > Oomycota > Peronosporomycetes > Peronosporales > Peronosporaceae > Sclerospora > Sclerospora graminicola. The sequence continues at coordinate 10,150 of MIQA02011722.1, read as the reverse complement.
GCTCGTTCGGATCAAACACGCCGGTGTTAATGCCGGCTTGTTTGAGTTGATCGAATAGTCCTCTAATAAGGGACACGTGGCCGTCTGAGAGGGTTGGGGGAGAGACGGGACCTTTTAATCCGCCTAGGATTTTCGGCCGTGTTATCTTCAGGACATTATCCGTCCGCAAGAACTGCTCCAACTCGTGAAGATGGAAAGCACGCTCCAGGTCTGTATCCGTTGATAGGCCGTCCAACTTTTCTTCTTCGTCTTCGAAACGCGGCCTATCTTTGCGGGTTGGATAATCCGATTCCTGCCAATCCGGTTTCTTTAGGGGTAGGTGGGCCGGATCGAGACTTGGTCCCGATCCGGCCGGCTTCGCACTCCGGTCGTATCCGACTTCCGATTCTTCTTTCTTAATTTTTTCTTCTTTTATATCCATAATATGCATTTGTTTGTTAGGATCATGGTCGAAACCATGATCCTTCCTCGGACTATGGCGACTTGCACCATAATCCGATCCGGCTCCAGCTGGGGTATAGCGGGCGGCGCTACAGTGAGTAGTACAGTAATCCGGCTCAGTACCGTAACCCGGTCCAGCCCGAGCCTCCAGGGGAGTAACTTCTTCGTTAATATCGACCTCGAACTCCCCCAATCCGAGTCGACCATCGCATCCTTCCATCTTCAGCAGCATTGGGGGCGATATGCCTTCCCCCAATGCACCCGACACAACATCTTCAACAAATTTGACAGGTTTAGGTCTTTCGCCCACTAGGGACTCGCGGTGATATCCAGGGTCACCAAGAGATCCGGGCACGCGCACCATTGTGGTGTAGTCGCTCTCAGAAATTCTTCCTGAGACGCGAACACCCACGGGGGCCCAGACGACTGACTGTCGGAGGGGGTACTCCGTCCATCCGAGTCATGATCCGATCCGGCATCCGGCCGGCTGGATCTGTCACTTCCATCCGCTTGGTCGTGACGACTCGGATGTTCCATGTTAAAAGCTCACCTTGTGTACCCGTCAGTACTGGCGGTTGCGCTCTCTTGATAGACCCTAGGGCGAAAAGTGTAAAGTTCGTCGAATAAGGAGACGAGGGTTAGGACTAGGGGTAGCTCCTGGGCGGAAATCTTCACCGGGGAGCTCGACTGGCAATATACTTGAACTTTGTATACTGCGACGGCTGGACCGAGAATAATCGATCGGCCAGCCAAACCAATAATAATGAAGGGTAAATCCAAACGTGTACGTAAAGGGGAATCCAAATATAACTCCACAATCTTCCACAGAAGGCCAAAATGTTACCACTTCCCAATACTTTATATACCGTGTTCAAAACACGGGCGACTTGAGGTGAGTATACGAAACGCCGCGACTCCCGGTCAGGGGACTTCCGGTGGGTTATCTTAACCTTCCCCGGGCAAACCAATAGCAGCAAGAGGGGACCTTGTTAGCCCTCCGCTGTGAGCCAATAAAAGCGACTTGTGTCTAAGAAAGCGAAACGTATACTGATTTATCCCTATATCCAATACTCCCTTTTGTGTAACCTACCCCAAAAAGCCCGGCTGGACAGTCATCTGTCTTTAGCCCGGTTAACTCCGATTTTGTGTACCAGCCCGGCCGGTACGCCAACCCCAGATGGTACCAACCCGGTCGTTACACCCAACCCAAATGGTACAAGCCCGGCCGGTACACCGAACCTAGCTGGTACCAGCCCGTCCGGTACATCGAACCCCACCGGATCGGCCGGATGGCCATCCATCTGGGCTCACTGGCCGCTGGCGTTAGCGCTTCCTTGGCAGCTCCACGTCCGATCCGGGTGCCTCCTTCGTCCACTAGAACACTCGTCCTCATTCAGGCCCCTTTCGCTCATACCTTCCAACCAATCCGCCACCAATCCACCCCTCGGCCGTCCGCCTTGTCCGCTAGCCCAACTATCCACGTCTTCAGTCGCATTCATCCGGCCTGATTCCAGGCACGGTGCCGTCCGGCCGCTGGTAGATACGTCCGGCAGCCCTCAGATCGCGTCCCTTGTCGACCGGTCCGGGCATCCAGCTAAGGGCGACATTTCCACCAATCAGGTGGGGGCGTCAACTATCGTTAGTCCGTTAATTTCTGGGTCACTTTACCACACCTACATTCTGCACGCAGATTACGCTAACGAGAAGCGGTTATAAGAAGTAGGTGAACCCTTTTGCGTGGTGTATCTAGTCATCTTCTGATCGATGTGGAATACCTTGACTGTGACACTACCGGCTCCCGTGGCTTCATCGGTGATCGTCGTTTCCATTGTAGTGCATTCATGTGATATTTTCTCTCTGTGGTGATGCACTTCGTCCGTCTCAGTCCGAGCGTCCCAATATACCCGTGGGACCAAGCCAGTTGGTGGGACTGATTACGCCTTGACGCGACCTAACGACCTAACCCGAGCTTGCTAAGCCAATCATTGTCGTTCATTTGGCCCTGGGAAATTTTGTAAGAACGCCCCTAGGGGCGTTCTTGCGTCCTTTTGTACTAAGCGTCCGTGTATTATACCCGACCGTGGTTGGGTGGTACGCTGCTCACTACGGAACTGGGAGGTCCCGGGTTCGATCTCGTGTCCAACCAACTTGGTTGGATTGTAAGTATAATGAAACGCATTCAAGTGTCCGCGTATATTGCCCGATCATATCACACTGTAAAGCCCCCCTCTGTTTGAATCCGCTCGGTTAGAGGGTTCTAACCGAAGGGCCAACCAAGTGAGCGAACCGACCTTTAGAAATTTGTGAAATGGGTGAACAAAAACAGTGTTATCTATGTCTGAATGTTTTCGGTTGTATAATTTTATAACCGAGGATCTGTTGACTTCTTCGAGCTAGCAGAGACGGCGACCAATCCGATGCCCCTATTTTTCACCCGAGCTGTTCCAGAACAGAGGTAAACATTGCCTTTAAGACATCGAACAAAACGAAGGTTTCAATTTTCTAAGAATCACTTCGATCGAGGCTAAAACCTGGGTCAATGACATTGGCGTGCACAGGCGGTGAATAATTTTGTTGTTTCGCTCGTCATGACGATAGTTTTAGCGCTTTGTGTAAGCTAGTTGAGAAAAACACCAGCGTGTTGTTATTATTCCAACTAGCAGAAGTCGCCACACGTTGTCTTTGGTGACACGTGTATAACGTATGGACAAGTATAATTGTGATCCAGCACGTCAATAGAGGATCGCCTATCGTGCAGAGTGTTGAGTTCAGTATGATGACTTCGGTACGGAGCTAATTTTTGCTTAAAAGTTGTCTAAAATTAACCTAATCACTTCAGCATTTTAGGACTGACAGATTACGGTGGTTTTTCTTGATCAATGTTACGTTATCTCAATTATTGATGCGTCCTCACGTCCGTCAGGATAGAGACTGCACGTTTGGTGAGACTGCGAGTGTTGCCCATTTCTTTCCGTGTCAGGATTTCCTTGTCCGTTCGCACGCTGCTACTGCTGCTGCCTCAAGAGTGTGGCGACGCAAGGAACGCAAAGACTGTGCTTTGATCGACGCAGGACTTCATCCAAATCCCGTCAGTTGCGTTACTCTTTGGCGAGAATACAAAATATGTGGCGTTCACTGCGAGTTCGCACAAGACTGATTCGACGTGGAACGCAAGAGCTAAACGCTTCGTCTCTCAGCATAGAAGTATTGTCCGATCAAGACAGAGTTAAGTCGTGATGCCACAGCATTGCAGCAAGTAGTGGACCCAGTAGTACTGGAACTTGTGTGACGATGCGTACAATCGACGAGGACGGACTAGACAACCCGTTGAGTTTATACCGATACCTGGCAATCAAAATGCCACCGTACGTAATCTTTATGCGCAGCCGAGAAAATATATTATTGCGCCAGGCATGACCACAATGTTCTTTAGTTTTGCGTTGCTCGACTCTCGAATCGGCATTTTACGACAATGCTGGACCATCAGCATTGGAAATTAATTGGCATCGTAATTTCCACTAACGGCTTAGTGAAAGATATGGAAGCATCGACCCAACTTTGACGTCGTCTTTGAGAGAACTTAAGCCAGAGACGAACATTCAAAGGAAAACAACACTGAAGTTTTTGCCATACAGCGTGGTCGTCCGTATCGATCACAGGCTGAACCCATCGTTAAAGCTCGACCGTACAGATCCTGTGCCTGTGTCCCTGCACTCAGGCGACAGATCCCACTTAAACGTTGACAATACAAGTACTTTTCTATGTTAAGCTTATCAAAACTTTCGGGAAACTCTAACCCTCACCCACGGAAAATTTAACCCGCGCCCATTTCCTCACCCATCGATAGGTTGACCCTTATTGGGCCAAATTTAATCGGCTGAGTCTCATCCTGAGTGCCCAACACAATACAAAAACTCGAGTCGCCATTTGAAGTGTGTCATTGAGTACCTAACGCATACGCTCGTGGACATGAGTGCAACAACTACGAGTGCCATTCTCTTGATGCTTGAAACCGCAGCAAAGGTATTGGTAACAGTGTGTCATCTCAACGCAGAGTGTGTCAGCGAGGTATTGGCGTGCCATGTGACGGAATTGTTGGATGTTTCTGCAAAGAGTCAAGATCGTGCGTTTTTATTGAATCTCGCGTCGCTGGCTTCATGTCTTTGCCGTTCCAAAGTGTTCTCAGCTCGTGAAATGGTGTCGACATTTATTGTCAATGGTACCGTGATTGTCGTCGGTCGGACACGGAGCTCGCTGGAGTGGTGTACTTGGTTGGAAGTGCAATTAATTGCATTGCCTCGAATTATCTGCAGCAGTCTATTATGTTGTCGAATGGTGATGAACAAGTAATTGTCAAGTGTTTTCAACAATTAAGTGATCGATTTCATCGTCACGTGGCGACCTTCGCGTGTTCGACAAGTGCTTGTGCACTTAACGATCAATTTTTCACGGTGGCAAGGATTTTGATGGATGGAATCGGGCTGTGTGGGGTATTACCGAAGATACTGGCGAGTTCGGTGGGTTTGGAATGGCTTCAGCTCAAGATTCAAACGCTGAAAGATTTTCAGCAAATGCTTGAATACGTTTCTCAAGCTCTTGGGTTGGATGAAAAGCTTCAGTCAAATTTAAGAGCAATCAAACGAGTTGCGATCGAGAATCTTGGCCACATCGGATCGGATTTACCCGCTTCGGTTTCGTTACATTGGTCCAATGCTGTGAACAATATATTCAATGCTCTCTTGGAAATAGAACATGATGATCTGGAACTGGACTTTTGTATCGGGGAAGCGCTCGTTGCTCTTAGAAACAATGCCATCGTGACGAGCGAAACGGCATCAAATGATAGTACCAATTTAACTCAAGCCAGTGTCATATTTGGACCGAGTTTGCCGCGTCTCGACAGCGTAAGATACGGTGGAAAGCCACGATCTTGCTCTTATGTATGTGTGCAGCGGGTTTCAGAGCTTTGACGTCATGGCAGCAAGTGTTTCAGTCACCCTCGCTCGTATTAACCGTCCACGACTTTTTTGTCTCCATGTTAAATGATTCGAATCAAACAATTGTCGAGAGTGGATTAAAAGGACTTGCGTATCTACGTCATTGTGCACCGACGAAAGCAGTAGGAAGCCAATTGAGTGATCGTTTGTTCCACCACTTGCGCTGTTTTCGAGCACTAAAAGATGGTGGAGATAGTGAGCAAAGACACGAGGAAGCAACGGTTGTCGTGGAAAATGCCGCGTATCGAGAAATGAGCAACATTGCCGCCGATGTAGGCGAGCCCGAGCTCTTGTATACGTTCTTGTACTTGAGCACGAACGAGGCCATCTGGACAACGTTTACTACTGTCTCCATGCGAGCTAGTCCGTTCTCTTTCGGTACAATCGACAAGGCCTTTCGTGCGTCTATCGTGGCGAAAGCAACGAAAGAATGGAGACAACCAGCCAGCTCGCTTCCTTCCAAGCTTCTTCCGTGGTTGTTTTTACTTAAATTTCATTCCAAGAGCACCATTGTCGCGACGATGAAACATCTCTGGACGTTTTTCAATGGCTTGGAACCTCCAACGACACACTGGTCGCTCTTGTTTCATTTTGCTCTCTCTCGCCTGAAAAGTGCACGGAATTTCAAGTATCGGGAGGCCGCGTGTGGTGCGCTCTGTGCGTTACTTGGTGACGCTCAAGGGAGTGAGCTAAACGGCGACTTGCGACGCTTGTGGCGGGCTGCTGCTCGTGCCGTGGATGATATCATGGAAGTGGTGGCAGGAGCAGGAATTAAGCTCTTTCGACGAATTCAAGTCTCTACTACCTTCCTGTGTCTCCTTTTCTCATACTTCATAATCACTTGGCGACGGCTATGGCCTATCGTTTGTTAAATGGTTCTCTTCAGCTGATTGCTGAAGACATATTAGAGCAGTTGAGAATATACTTAATCTATTTCAAGTTCATTTCTCAGAACTCTTGTATGTATCGTTTCGGCTAGAAACCTACAGCTGGAGTGCTACTAAACTAATTATTAACCCGAAGATGTCCACATATTTGCTGCCATACAAGGAAACAATTGAACCCATCCAGTTGCTTGGTCGCGCTTTTGATCATAAAATCGCAGGCGAGCAGGGAAGTGTGCCAAATTTTTCGCTAAAAAGGAATCGGACCAAGAAATTCTGGGAGGAGTGCATCAGTGCAAATTAATGCTGGTAGCAAATACGTCTTCCGTCACTTACTTAATGTTACCAACACGTTAACATGAGTTACAAAGGCACTAAATGTCGCCAAATGATCAACGGAATGAGTCTTCTTCTTCACTCTTCGTTAAAATAGCTTTAAAAGATAGTCATGCGAAGAAAGGCGCATGCTAGTGACAGCTAGTCATAAACCTCGTAGCGCAATCTTCAAAATCGTGATCTTAGCCTGACCTTTTGGACACAAGACGGATTTGCTACGAGCATTAATATGCTGACGCTCTATTTCCTCTTCAATACACTTCCGCTACTTGTTACTAAGACGTTTGCCTTCCTTTGAATCTCTTTTGTTGAGTCCCTATCTTCCTCTTCTCTGCTTCTTCATCTTCTTTACCATGACGACGAAAGCGACTTGATTCGCAAAACTTTCCAATGCTTGTCACCACAACTGTACGAAGAAGAGCCCCCCCAGGTACTGGACGAATCTGAGCAGGGGTGGCACCGCTTCGAGCTTGTTACAAGCGAACGCGAAGTAACATGATGAGAGCTCGCTGTGCTTGCTTCATGGCTCACCATACCATCCATCGCTCACCTACCTTCTGGTCGCCCCGCACTCCGAAGTGATTAATGCCAGCTCGTATAAATCAAAGTCATCGACCAACAAAGCCACATTTGGTGCAAACGAGATCAAAATCCTTCGACATGAGAGAGACCTCAGATTGACTTCAACTACGACAGAAACAAAGCGATTGATTGGGCGGCACGTACACCTGAATCCCGTGGCGTCTTTCCGAATGAGCTAACTCTCAAAGCAATGTGTTCAGCATCATCGCAAGCTAAAAGACAGTCAATCCTGCGAGCGTGCGGGTTCAGCGTCACCTAGGTTGGCCGCCATCGCATCGAAGCTGGGAGGTGGTGTTGTCTTGGCATCATCTGAGTCCGTCTTGTCATTGCGACGTCCTCCTTCATTTTCAATAACGCTTGACTGGTTCCAGTGTAATACCAACCATTAGTCGTTGTCAATTCTTGAAAAAAAGAAATAAGTGTCAACCTATCGATGGGTGAGGAAATGGGCGCGGGTTAAATTTTCCGTGGGTGAGGGTTAGAGTTTCCCAAAACTTTCTCGTATTTTTATCGCACGCAATTTGATTGGCTTAGAAAATGAAACGCACTCCCAGAAAAAAATCAGTTTTGGTACCGTTTCACTTTATATTCCAAGCGTACCCACTAATGTCGACGTATCCGCTGCGTGGAATCCTTTACTTCTTGGGAGATAAATACCTTTGGCGCTTGACAATTTGTCCGTTGCTGCTAACGTTAGGCGTGGCACTCTGTGTGGCGATCACTCTCTTTGTTTTCACGTTGCATCGTCAGAAGAATGTGCTGGACGATGCTGGTCTCTCGAGTTTCTTTGCGTGGCTAATAGCCGTGATCCTTGTTATTATCGAGGTATTCATTGTTACCATTATCTACGGCTTAATCGCTCTCGAGTGGTTTAAAGATAAAATATTCGCGCACGTCATGACCGAACGTGGTTATCGCGAGCTGGTGGAGAATGAAGTGCGTCACTCGCCTTTTCTTCGAGTGATCACATCCTGCTGTCGTGTAAGTGTATTACTTCGGTTGGGATTACTAGTCTGTACACTGCCGCTAAATATGATCCCAGTGATGGGCAACGTCATGTACGCGTGGCTTAATGGCACGCTGATGGCCTGGGAAGCCCATTTGTACTATTTTGAAATGAAAGCGTTCGACTTTAACCAGCAGAAGGAGATCATTGCTGAACGCAAGTTCCAATACTCGGCATTTGGTATGCAAGCCATGCTTTTGGAGATGATTCCCATTGTTGGAGCGTTTTTCATGTTTACCAATACAGTCGGGGCTGCCTTGTTTGCGGCAAGCATCGAAAAAGACCTGAATAGGAGAGAGCGTCGGAATGGCAGCGAGTGTCGCCGTGGGGACCAAAATGTCGAAACGAGTGAAGATAATACAAAGGAAATGGATTATGTGCCATTTGTTGACAAAGGCAGTGCGTACGTGCCACCGTATGGCAGTACCTCTCAGTAAATCTACTTCAAAAGGCAGTGTAAATCGCTTTATCACGACTTGAGTACGTTCCGCACCTGTAGTTTTATCTGAATACAGCGCTTTGTTCTGGACAGCAATACTTTAATCATGTGATAAAATACCAACAGTTCCCAATTTGCAACTTCAACCACATAGTACTAAGAAGTTTCTAATTAATGTTAAACACTACAGTATTAGCTACTACTCTGTAAGCCTCTTTAGGGAAAAGTTCACCTCTGTTTGAGTCACCTCGGTTAGAGGCTCCCAACCGAAGGGCCAACCAAGTAAAAGAAGACACACCGACCTTTCATAAAAAATGTGGTGAGTAAAAACAGTGTCATCCATGTCTGTGTGTTTTGGGTGAAAATTCCTGTATAATTTTATAACCGAGGATCTGTTGACTCAGCCGACCTCTTCGAGGTCAGTTGGATGGTGGCGATCATCTGACCAATCAGATGCCTCCATTTTTCAACCGAGCTGTTCCAGAACTTTGCCCTTACTTGTCGTAGATAGTAACTTTTGCGGTGCTCGTTGTCTGTTTGATTGTTTCCTGGTAGTCTTCTCCGAATTCCCGGCGTGCTTCACTTACATTTATGTGTTCCATGCACTGGAGACTATACTGGAATGTACGAGTACACCGCGGCTCATAATTCGTGAAACAAAAGTAAAAATTGAGATTTCTCGGCCGCTACTAGGCCGATTTAGCTACTGTTTAAATATGTTGTACAAAAAGTAGAGAGAAAGACGAGGTAACGTAATTCATCAGATTATGGCGCCAAAATGGGTATTTAAGCTTTTTGGCCATCATTTTGCCACTTTTAAGCCAATCGGATTGAGACAGGTACAGAAATAAAGCTGTTTTAATGGTGCGTCAGCTGGTCTGTTTATAAGCCTAAGCCGTTAATATTTGTCTTTTCCAGTAGACCCCATTCGCAATAGTAACGATCCCTTTTAGAAACAGGATTTTTGGACAAAGAAAATGTAATTGTGCAATTAACTTCATACTTTTTATACGCTGAATAAATACAGTATTGACTCATTTATTCTATAATGCGTAATAGTTTGGTTTTTGCTGATTATCGAAGAAATGCGCAACAGCTAAGTGAATGTACAACTCATATTGAGATGGGAAACACACATTAAAATGAACAATTCTGAATTAGATGAGCAAAACGAATGTAAAACCGAGCGTGTATGAAGTTAAGAAACAAAAAGATTTTCTTTTTTCTTTAGTAATAATAAGGGCTAAAGTTTGCTTTTGTATAGCGATAACGTTTATTTGTCAGTTGGTTGTCGACTGTAAAAAAGCTCTCATTATAAAATCTATTTTTGTCACTTAACCTATGCGTGAGAAAAGAACCATGGACATGACCACAATAATAAAATAATTTTAAGTAGTCATTGGGATGACATCTTACGCTGTATGTACTACAACAGCGAAATCTTTCCATTACCATTATCTTACCT
>MIQA02011715.1:0-20743 GCA_001887855.2 Sclerospora graminicola | reverse complement strand
CTTAACAGTCGAGTCTTTGTTTGCTGTCACGATCAGCCGTGCATCGCTGGACCAGCACACCTGGTATACTGCACCGACGTGACCATTGAGAGTAGCAACGAATTTACCTGTTCGTCCATTCCCGATTTTTCAAAGCCTTTGCAGCAGCCGCAGCAGCAAACTTTCTGTGCTCTTTTCCTGTCAGATGGATTTTGTACACGCCCTCCGAGCTGAACTGCTTGTTGCAAAATTCGCAATAGTGCGCCGGTTTTTGATCCTTGTCTACCGTTCCATTCTCGCTACTCTGACACCAGGCAGCAACTTGGTGTAGCGCCCACTGTTTTTCAAAATTTGCAGATGTTTCATCAATCACGTCGTCTAATTCCACAAGAGGCTGCGTGCGCCGGTAAAAATCCAATAAATAGTACTTCAAGTCTTTTAGATACAACTGATACGGCGCTGATTGGATCTTCTGGTCGGCTGGAATAGCCGAGAAGTCAGAAAATGAGGCTAAATATGCCAGATAGTCGAGCGAAGTACCAATCGCTTGTCTTTGGCCTTTATTTTTGGCACTTGAGCTCAGCGCTTCATGAGTTATACGCGCTTGCCTAACACGCCCACACACACTCAGTATAGTAACAAAAAATTTGACACTCAGAGCTTTTTACTCACAATTTCAGCTCTGAAATGTTCAGAGATCGCGAATAAAACTCATTTAAATCTACATATTTTCCAAAACGCTCTTCACCTGAAAATTGAACGTTTGGATGCAGCACTTCCTCCAAGTTTGGCTCGTGAGAGTCTACTGAGTTGGGATATTTACGATGAAACGCACGAATAGACTTTAGTTGCTCATAAAATGACGTGAATACTGCTCGTCCACGCATATTTTCGGTTTCTTCCGCATAAATTCTACTAAAAAGTGCCGCAATGATGTTTCAGTATACTAAGCAGCAATAGTTACATACGCACCCATCTTCGACATCGTAAAGTTCCTTTACGTGTTTGCTGTGCGCTGTAACTTGATCCAGTAACTCGCTTATTTTGTGTCCATGCAGTACCCGATTACGATGCTGTCAAAAATCCAGCTTAAGATACAACATAATGAGCTGAGCATTTCGCTGTCTAGTATAGCAGCCAGATGGACGTACATTACGCGTGTTTTCACCAAGTGTAGCCACAATGGCGCGCTCTAACGTCTCAATCATTTCTTGCTCAGCGCGTAACTGCTCCAGCACTGTAGACGACATTTTCGGGGGGATAATGCAGGGTTCGGAATTAAACAATATAATACGGTGCTATTGCTTGGATAAGGCCGCTAGCGGCTGGTACGTAATCGTTAACGCTGTCTCTGTCGACAATTTCTACCAAGACATACAGCCACAAATAGATTGACAACTTGTTCACCACCAACAGTATTAACATACACCAACACACCAACTCTTTTATCGTGGCTTCCAGCGACGTCGTGACCTCCGTCTCGTCAATGAAAAGCGAGTACGGTACTTGCCATTCTGTACCAGTTCGCTGGCTTCGAACGTTTCCGTCTTCTTCGACGGCTGCGTTGATATTTTTTAGAATAGAATAGCACACATGACTGGGAACCAAACTCTATTGCATTATTGCTAATCTAAATTGACCAATCATGACTCGGATATATTTCCAAAATAGAATAGAATAGATCACACGACTGGAGATGCTCTAAGCCCCTAATCGTTTATCGAATAGGGTTTAGGACTAAAATGCCTGAAAACGAAGAAACCCGAACACCCTTGCACGACCCGGGTCCGAAAACCGACCCGGACAACCCAGGGGAGGACGGAAAAAGTAGTTCCCAGCAAGAAGAGAAGAGCCGTGATGACGAAATTGTTCCCGAAACTCCGGAGTCACCGGAGGTAGATGCATCTGGCCTGGAGTTGGAAGAGGATCCAGCGTCAGTAGTAGTACCTACTGAACGGTACCTGAGTCGGTATTACCAAAAGTCGACTCGAGAGGTAAAATGGAGCTTTCTACGGAAAAACCGGTAATTCCGGAAGACTCAAATGCAGTAAGTGATAAAAAACTGACAGCTAAGCCTAATAATCAAGTAGAAGTAACAAAAAAATCAAGTGAAGAACGGCTGAGCATGATCGGCTCACTTGATTCACAGGAGCCAAAACATTTGGCACAAGCACTAAAGACCGCCCTTAGCCAAGCAGTCAAGAAGAAACCACGAGTTAAGGCCTGGCTGGACCTGACCCAGGAGTTATTTAAGTCGATTTATGCTAAGGCCAAGGGCCCGGTATCGCGATTATCGGAGGCAACGAAACGTCTCCCGCTTCTCAAAGCGGCGGAAGTAGAGCGACTCCTGGATTATTACGAATTGTTGGTTGTGGAAGATAAGAAGGACTGGGAGGTGTGGCGACAGCAGGTGGTTAAATCAGCGCTGCTAGCTCAAAGATCACCTCAGTCGTTTGAAGAAATTTTGTGGAAGGCCATAGGCCAGGAGAAGGAAAAAAAGAGGAGTTACTACCGGCGCCTCTAAAAGGATGGGCGAGTAAAGTCGCCGGACAAGTTTCTGCAGAGAAAGAAGATAAAATCCTGACGAAAACCTTCCTATTCAAGACAGAGGTGTACACACCGGATGAAATTATTTATTTGAGAGCGGTGTGTGAAAAAGACTATGGCAAATTCGCGCCTATGATGGTACGGGAAGGAAGTGCGAACGAGTGGCGTATCGGGCAAGGTTTAGTTGAAGGTACAATTATAGCGAAGCAGCTACCCCAATTTCTGAAACGGATTATGAAGATTGATGAACAAGTTAGGCTTGTGCACACGATCAGGGCTCAAGTTGAAGGTTGCCTTGTAATGGATCTAAGAGGCGAAAGCCCAATTAAGGAAGCATTCTTGAGTACCAAAAGTATTCAAGAAAGTATAGCGACAGCTGCGGCGACGAGAGGGTCGGGGAGCGTGGCTCTATGGAAAATGGTAGCGCAGATCAAAAACATCAGCTACGACAGTGGAAACCATGCCCTCTATTTTCATTTCTTTACGCGTGACATGACAAGGAAGTTTGAAGGAATTACAGTACCATTCCATCGGTAGGATCATGTGCTACGTAATTTACACGAACAAGCACCAACTGCTCGTGGATCGGCATGGGAATTACAACGTGACAGTAATGGTGAAAGTTTTGAGCACAAAGGGTATCATTCGTGCGTTTTGAGAAATGTCACACGTTCTGTGGACTTACTAAAGCTATCCGGCTTTCTGAAAAAAATTCTCGGCATGGAATTTCAACTCGATGATCTCGATAAAAGTGGACCTTTTTCGGATACTTCTACGTTGTGGGAATTGATTGTAGAGTCGGATGCCTGTCCGACAGCACTATTGGATATAAGACGTATCTACTGGGGCCAAACGATGTTAGTCATTGAGCACCCGTCTATGCGCGGAAAGAAACAATGTCTTCGAGCACCAACTGCTCGTGGATCGGCGTGGGAATTACAACGTGACAGTAATGGTGAAAGTTTTGAGCACAAAGGGTATTATTCGTGCGTTTTGAGAAATGTCACTCGTTCTGTGGACTTACTAAAGCTATCCGGCTTTCTGAAAAAGATTCTCGGCATGGAATTTCAACTCGATGATCTCGATAAAAGTGGGCCTTTTTCGGATACTTCTACGTTGTGGGAATTGATTGTAGAGTCGGATGCCTGTCCGACAGCACTATTGGATATAAGACATATCTACTGGGGCCAAACGATGTTAGTCATTGAGCACCCGTCTATGCGCGGAAAAACAATGTCTTCGATGTGGAGATATCGGCCATCCAATGAGGAAATGTGTTACCACTCTAACGGAATTATTAAAGAAGAACTGTATCCAAGTTAAACTAGAGGAGCTAAAACACTACGCATCTCCAGCAACAACATTTCGAAGTATGGAGGAGTTGAGGGCGCAGGTGGAAGCGGTGCGGGAGAAGCAACTGGCGGACACAGTATTGGCAACCCCACAGGAGGAGACGGACACGCAGGAGAATGACGCAGGGGGTGCACAGGTTGTGACATGTGTGACCCCATGTAAAAAAACCGGAGGCGAAATCCCGGCCCGAGGAGTCGCGGACGACAGACACCTCCAACAGATACAGCGACAGCAGGCATCACCCGAATGGATTACTGTAACAAAGAAGAAAAGTAGAGCTCCAGTTCGCAAACCTTTGGTAGACGACGAGGAGGAAAGGCACAAATTCCAATGGTGGTTTCAAGTTTACAAAAGGACATTCAGCGATCAAGGGATAGTACATCGCAACGGCCTGGTGAAAACCTAACGACCATAGTGTCGAACGACGCTAAGGACAAGCGTCAACAAGTGACTACCAATCAAAAGAACCGGTTGGAAAGAAAAAGGAACGGGATCAGCAGGCCGTGACCCTCCAGAAGAAGGCTAGTGCCCTCCTCATGCTCGAAGGGAGGGTGAAAATCTACATTGCGTCGGTAATGGATGAAATTGAACGAGAAGAGGGTTTGTATCAACCTATGGATAGTGGGGATGAACACCAACAAAGAGTTAACATCTGTAACCAAGGTGCTTCAATTACTAGGCCTGCAGAGGACGCCAACACCTGCAACAGGCAACTGCCAACTCTATGCGGTGTGCCAAGCTCTTACATGTTCTCAGAAATTAAAGGATGATGTAGCATTACTGGAAAAGATGACGAAGCACCTACAGGAGGGCTGTTACGCGCGCGCTCGATTAGATTTTGATGACAAATTTTCACATGAGGCGAGGAAATCAACGCTTCTTGAACTCGGTCGTGGAAATTCGCGGATATCTCCAAAGGAATCGATGAAGCTGTTTCAACAATACTTACTGGAGTTCGCGGAAAGCAGCTCCAAAATTCAGGAAAATATTCCTCAAAAAATCGTGGGGGAGTAATGATACTCTAATGTCAATTAGTGCTTTGTTACAAAGGGACATTTATGTGATCAGCCAGCCTCCTGGTGCTAAATTGCCAGGGTTGCTTTACTTTACACCCGAAACGAGGACAACAAGGGCGAAAACTTATCACATGAGGGGGGAATATCCCATCACAGTGAGCGTTTTTTACGAAAGGATGCGAGCATTTTTGAAAGAAGAGGTGTTGGAGGATAACGATGGAAAAAGACCTATAATTTTGGAGTATAGTGGGCAACATTACTCATCAATCTTAGCTGGAGAACGATGCGTGCAGACGGACGATATTGATATGAATCAAAGTAGTGATGACGATGATTATGATGATGAGAATGCGGACGTAGAGCACACTCAAATCCGGGAATCAGATTCACGAACTTCATCTCAAGAGCTAGCCGAAAGTGACGAGGGCACGATGACTAATTACGGAAGTCATTCACCGTGGAGCCCTGACGATTGGGATGGAAATTTCGAAGACCTACTACAACGTCTGAATGGACCAACCATTCATCACGGATTAAAGTGCGAGATAACTGAGATCATTATGACTAAAGACCCGCGAATGTGTGAACTATTACATTTTCTCGCAGATACAGTCAGTAAGTTATCTTTGCCGGAACAAGAGAGTTTAATGGAAGCCAATCTCTCTGACCCAGACACGAGCACTAAGTTCTTACAGAAATATCAGATTTCAAAACCTATTCTACAACAGTGGTATCAGAAAGTGTGGATGAATAATCAACCAGAACAGGAGATTTACAGATCTCGGATGGATCAACTTCAGGGTCAGAATACAAGCCTTCGGAGCAAGCAGGTAATTCTCAGGACACTCAAGAATCCGGTGGGGTCGATAGCCCCACGTCAAAACGAATTTGTCGTCGGACTACCATTGATGGGAGTACCGAGTTAATGGAAATAGTACCAGTAGAACGGAAATTGATGGATGAATTTATGAAATGTGAGATAGCTACGCCTCTGATTCCCATTTCGTTGGAGATTTTTTTTTTAACTTGGCATAAGTTATTACTCACCTGGGAGGAAAAAAACTGGTATTCCTTTTCCATTAGTCAGTTCGACGAATACTTTATGGATCAAGGCAGCCCACCTCGAAGCTAATCGCTTACTCCATCTAATAAAGGACATTCCAGGTTCACATTATATACTGGACAGTGTCCATTCCAGCGTATTAGTGGAACTAACTAAATCTTGGAGAGAACAATGTTGGTTGGCGGTTGTGGATGCTGGGAAACGTGAAGGGCTAATGGATATTGAGGGCCAATGGTTTAAGGAGTGGGAACAACGTTTTACTGTGATGAAAACGAAAGGACAGAAATTGGCGATCATGAATAGTTCGCAGGAATGGTCTCGTTTAAGGAAAATTCAATTTGGTGGTAGCACGGTGCTGAAGTTACTAGCACCTAGACAAGTCCGGCTCCTAGCTACAATGATTATTAGTTCCCATTTGTTGGCAGAACAAGTGGCGGCTATATTCGGGGATAATTACCATCCAACAGACACCATTTTATGTTTACTTCAGAGACATCTCAAAGTTATGGAAATTAGACAAGAATATGCGGCAAAGGTGACGGCATTAGATAAAGGGGAGTCGGAGGCTTGGAAAGATCTTTTCACGTATGTGAGCTCCACTAATGTTGTCCAATCAGCAAATATGGGTGTTGCGAGTGCCATTGAACATGATCAGCAGGTTCATGGTAGTTACTAAGGGCGCCGCTAAGAATCCTCTTTCAAGTCATCCGTATTATGATATGAAGAATCTTGATATTTTTACGAAACATCGACTAATAAAGGATATGTAATATATACCAGTTATGGATTCAGTATCGACTATCTCTAATCATTTGACGAATATCATTTTAAGTCAATATGTACGGGACTTCGCGCAAAAAGATATCTCAGACTGGATGAACTTATGGTGACGAGGTGGTTCTGAATATTCTGCGCACATAATATTACTTCAGGTGACACATATAGTCTCCACCAAGGAACGGGAAGAAGTTTCAAAGAAATGAGCTCCTATGGGGCTAAAAAGGCCGAAATAAGACACTATCTTACTGGAGTGTGCATCCTCAAAACAAGGGTGTTGGTGGCTATTCTCGTTTGTCCTAACGTGGCAGATCAAAAAAGCCCCTGGTTAACCGAGAAATGGACGAATCGTGTCATTATAGTGAAATGTAATGACAGTGTATTAGATTATATATATGGACCTTCGAGTGATGCGAAAAGTCGAGAGTTATTTTTTGGAGATTTACGAAATATCTTTCAACGTAAGCCCAAGAATTGTTTTGTTCGTGCTGACTTTAATTGTGTCGACACTCCAGCTTTAGACCGTTTGGGGGGAACACGGTCGACACGACCAGAGAGTAACGCTCTATCGCGGCTAATAACAGTTTGGCAATTATGGGACGCTCGGCCGTTAATGATGCATGTGATGGGAGAGTTATCCGTTGACCCTTCTGATCACTACACTTACTGGCGTGGAAATCAAGCTAGTCGGATGGATAGATTTTACGTTTCAGAGAAGTGGAAAAACTGGGTGGTCTGGGTTGCAGTGGAAGCTCCACCAGTTTTTTCTGATCATAACCAGGTTTTTCTATGTCTCAAAGACCCAAGTATATCGCGTAGTCATTTAGCAAATACAAGGATACCATATCCATTTCCGGGTTTCAAGGAAGATCAGATTTGAACCATGATTACCGATCGTCTAACGACGAGTATGCTTCAAATTCAATCCGCCATAACATGGGACCACAGTATTGATAAATGTCGGGATATAATATACAAAGTACGAAAGAAGGTAGCCAGAAGGCGGCGAAGGAAACTTCATCATCTTCAACGAACAGCTGGAGATAATGCTACTGTACGAAAACACATTGTTCTCGTACTTTCGGAGGCGTTACATAAAGAACGGTCATTTCGGAGAGGTTTGTGTTTACACAGATCGGCTGCGGATGTCCGATGGTTATTCAAACGGGCGTCCATATGGAAACGAGACCAGACTGTGTCCAGAATCGTTGCAACATCTGGACCGCCTTTCGCGGACTCCCTATCAATACCTGACAAATTTGCGGCTACCTGGCATCATATCCTCAGTTACAGCCACCGGACGGTAAGCAGCACCATGTTACAGGAGGAACTACAACGTTTCATGCAGGTTCCACGACACCGGAAGGTAAGCTACAAACAAAATACAAGGTTACTGCGGAAATTCAGGAGGAGGATGTCGAATGGGCAATAAAATGTGTGGATCGCAGAAAAGCAGCCGGCCGTAATGGACTAGGCGATGACTTCTATAAGGATTTTGCGAACATGCTGATGGGACCATTGACGCAAATCTTCAATGACATATTAGCCGGTGCAAATCCGCCACGTTCAGGCTTGAAGGCAGTAGTAATTCCGTTACGCAAGTGAGGGGATTTCAGTGATGCCCTGGACTATCGGCCTATCTCCTTGCTGACACTAGGTTCAAACTTTTCGCGAAAATTATTTCTCGCCAGCTTCAGTCCTTCTTGGGGAAGTTGATTGGGGAGACCCAACAGGGATTTGTCTCAGGCAGACGTATGGACAAAGCTGTTACATGATGAAGTCAACTTTCGAAAAATATCAGGCTCAGCGAAAGGTTTCAGCGGCACAGAGTGCTGGGATTTTGTTCTTAGACTTCAGTAAGGCCTATGATACGGTTGATAGGAAATACATATTCTCGGTGTTACGCCTGTTTGGATTTTCGGACCATTTGATTGATTTGATCAATAGAATTCATGCAGGGACGACAGCGGAATTCTTGGTAAACAATCAGTTTTCGAAGCCAATAGATGTTAAGTCAGGAATACGGCAAGGGTACCTCTTCTTTTCATCCTAGCGGTCGAGTCACTGCTTTAGCTCAACTTCAGGAAGAGAGAATAGCGGGGATTCACCCTTGAAAAAGCGATGAGACCATACAGCATCGGTTTTCTGCTTTTGTGGATGACTCGACGATTTTCGTAAGACACGAGGAACAAGAGCCAATAGCCCTGGAAGTAGTCTGCCGGTTTGGAGATCTATCGGGTCTGCACGTTCAACCAGCCAAAAGTAAATTTTTATTTCTAAATTCGGTTCATGTACCTGAAAAGTGGTACACTTTACCGGTTTCACCGGAAGGAGAAACCATAAGATATTTAGGTTATTTCTTTGGGTGGGCGGACTAAAAAAGCGTAAATTGGGCACTGCGAATTCGGGGTATACAACGGAGATTAGCAACAACAACGGAATATGGTACGTCTTTTATGAAAAGAGTACAATTGTTTAACATGATTGCGATTCCTTTCATTTTGTTCACAGCTCGGATGTTCGATCCTCCGGCCGACGCACTGCAAGAACTTGATATTCTGAAGGCCTTTCTGTCGCGAAACAGTACCATAGGTGAGAAAGAGCGCCACAAGATATCGCCGACCTTACTATTTACCCCGCATGCGGCCGGGGGAGTAGGTCTTATTTCGATTCCAGTGGCTTTAACGGTTCAACGATTAAAATTGGCATATCAGTGGCTTATAGCAGCGCGCGATTGTTATCAAAGGACGTGGTTAGACTTGGCTGGTATTGGATCCGACGCTTCGGCAGGGTTAATGATAACGCCAGTAACAGGCTACACAGTCTGCCAAGAGGATGTTCAGTCGGTTCGGCGCGAATGTGATCATTGGCAAGAACAGTCATGGAATGGATAGGACAGAAACGATTAAAATTGGCATATCAGTGGCTTATAGCAGCGCGAGATTGTTATCAAAGGGCGTGGTTAGACTTGGCTGGTATTGGATCCGACACTTCGTCAGGGTTAATGATAACTCCAGTAACAGGCTACACAGTATGTCAAGCGGTGCCCCTATTACGACCTGCTTCCTCAATGATGGTCCCGTTTGGGGGACTTACAGTTGGGCGTCCAATCCGTGGATTCAAGAAGAAAGGGCGATGGTGTTAATTCCACGGAAATACGACCGCATACCGCTCGTACCTATTCGGGGATTAGGGATCGTTCGACTAACGAAAACAACTTATGTTTGACAAGTGCAGGGAGTTGAAGGAATATCACACACGAGCGCCAAAATAGGAAGATGGTTATGTGCAATTATTCTAGCGTCGCCAAGGGTGGAAATTGGTCATACTATTGGAGAACGGCCACCACTCCTTTTCTGTCGAGGGCCAGCTTGTTTGGAATCGTTCATATGGACCTTAATGACACCTGGGTTAGTCCGAGGTACAGCGATAGTATACGGAGACACTGTAAAACTAACACAACAAGCAGATGGTATTATATGGAAGGTAGTATCCAGTACATTTCCGGAAACTGATGATATCCCGACAATAGTGGAAGAGTCAGTGGTATTTTACCCCATCCGGACTTACATTTTATAGGTTGGACGGTAGAGGACAATACACCAATCTGGAAGATATGGCCCAAATTACGAAGGTCCTTCCGAAAGTTATATTTTCACGGGATAGCACCACAATTGCAAACTCTACTGTCGAAGTGGAAAAATCGCTGTGATACAAGCTCTTGGTGGACTAGCATACAAGATGTGGAGCCTCATCAGGTATGGGATTACGATAATATGTTGACTAACTATCAAGTGTGGGTACATTTCAGAGCTGTCACTATGCAACTTAACACCTTTCACGTTTGATCGAACTCAGACAGGCGATGTGAGCTAGATGACAGCTGTACCAGTACCAGGCCAGATATTTGCAACATTCTCTGGGAATGTAAACGAGCGAGGGTCTTCTGGCGGTGGCTGATTCAGCGGTGGAGAGGAATGATGATTTTGGACTCGGCCTTAGGCACCTTTCAAACAGCGGTTGTATCTCGATGTGCACCTCCTATAGGTTCACGTATTAAAAAGGCGATGATGCAACAACATGGGTGGTATGATGATTCCTACACAGACGTTTTTCAGCGGCTATGGAAAGGATTCTGTGGGATCGGTATCGCATGGTTATGGCAGCTTAGAAATCAAGCTATTTTTCAAGGAATCGTGAAAGATGCATACGATCATCTCGAATTCATTTGGTGTCAATGCCGGGCTGCAAGTCGAGGCAGTGGCAGATTATGAAGCAAGACTGTATGCAACAAGGGAAGAAGGTATCCGACTGAAAATCAGCTCACAGTGCGTCTTCTATCAACCTCCAGCACCGGATCTGGACTCCCCAGTTCCTTTCCAAGAACAACCATGTGTGCCAAGCGACGAAAACACATCCAAGATGACTGAGCCTAGATTACATTCTAGAATGCACATGTTCATAGTAGCTAATGGTTAAGACTAATTAGACTATATTTTACTACTACAACTTACATAAAACGCGAATATACGTAGAGATGGATACTGACTTAGCAGGAAACCTCTTCAAACCAACCACGTGTCAATCCATTCGATGCATATAATTTTAAATTTTTGAATTTAAACTAAACAGTTGCCAGAATCTCCTAAGTCATTTTTACTCATACTAAAATCAAGTTAAAAATTGCTGTCTTGCCTCAAGGCAGAGATGGCTTCACCTGACTCTGTCGCCAATATTGCATGCAGGTAAACAGTTGCCAAAATTTTCTAAGTCATGTTTTTCTTATACTCAAAGCAAGTTTAAAATTGCTATGTTGACTCAAGGCAGAGGGATGGCTTTACCCGACTCAGTCGCCATCTTCATATCAACAGAACACTTACGTTATCAAGTTGCATTATAGTTAGCAATTAAATATGCAACCTTTTCGATAAAAACACGATACGCTTCCATTATTTTTTTATTCAGCGTTTCTAACTGGGCTCTGTTGCTTATCAACTGCAACGTCATTTCCGCATCCTCTCGCTCCGCTTGAGCTGTTCCCCACGCTTGCAGAAGACTGCGTTCCAGGTCTTCTACTTCATCTTGTTCACCTAACATGGCTGCAAACAAGGATTTTTGCGTCTCCATCGCTTCCTGGAACCGTTTCTTCTGAGTCACCACCTGTTGCTTATGAGCTCGACACGCTTCTAAGTGTTTCTCCTTCAATTCTCCACATACTTCCAGTCGTTTTAGTGTCGCTTGCAACTCGGCACGACGCTGGGCTTCGACTTGGAGCAGTGCCATCCCGTCTGTAAGTACCTGTGCGTTTATCTGCAAGTCCCGTTGACTCTGTCGAATCTCCTGGGCCTCTCGAGTCAGCGGCTCTTGGATTGACACATGATAGTCCAATGGCTTTTCATACAGCCACGAAAAAGAATTATCCCACCGAAATACGAGCGTCGTGCGATCGTGGCCTACGGGCAAGACCCCCGACATGTCGTGCATGCCTTCCGGAGAAACAATCTCCGTCTCTGTCGACGTGTTGCCGTCTTTGGTGACAGATGCGACCTCAAATATGACATCAGCGCCCTTTTCATCGATCGAGAAGCTCCAGACCACCCGCCAACCGCGCTGTTCACAAATCACTGAGAGCTCAACACTCCACCGATATATCTGCCCGTTAGGATATCGCGGTAGTGGTGCCAAATTTAAATGCAGCTCGGGATGGCAATTCAAGCAGCAAGAAAGATTGGAGTGTAGGACATAATGAGAAAAAGGGTTTTCTTGCCACTTTTCAGTACGGGCTTGCTGCGCAACATAAAAGGTTAATGTATACATCAGTATAGCGGCAAGCTGAAACATACCATTAACACAAGCATAGCCGCCCACGCCAAAGAAGCACCCTGACCAAAAGGTCGTACGGCAATTTTTTCGCCGGCTGCATCCGAACGTAAGGTGTTACTTCCGCCCTAGACTACGTCATAATTCCACTTGCACATACTATAGAAACTAGGGCGAAAACGACCAGTGATGGTTTTGGTAAATCGAGCCAGGATGCTGAAAGCGTCATCGATTGAAGCAGAGGGAGCAGGAAGTCACGCATATTGTGAGGATAACTCAAATCATACAAAGCCTTGGAAGCACGTAAAATTCACACTAACGAGCGGCAAAACGATTCTTAGGGATAAAAGCAGCCATATCGAAGCTGATGACACATTGTCGGCCTCCTTTATTGTTAACCATTTTGTTTTATAAAAAAACGCTTACCTTCTTCTGACAAACTTCTTTTCGTCAATGGAGGGATCAAGCAACCAGGTTACAGCCGTAGCATTTATGTGCATATGAATGATTGGAATTGGACGTTCGTGTACATTGATCTTCGCTAACAGTAATGTGAAGATGGACAAAGTGCCCGTACTGCACACCTCCATCACTCGATAGCGATAAACAACTTGCTAGAATGCGCCTTGTGGGGCGGTATCGTGGTATCTTATTCCATGATAGAACAGTCAATGTTCCTCCCGAGTGATCGTCGCGCTGTTCTCTGCTGACTGTCACGAATGTACCTGGGGGCGTATGGGTCACTGTCAGCGTCTCGTAAGATTCGTCTCGCTGCAGGTCATTCATAACTGCAAAAACACAGCTTTATACTTGGTGTAGCAACAGAAAAGTGTTTAACATCATTATCGAGATGCCGTTAGCATCGGCAGGACATGGCAAAACTTTTAGTTATACGAGTAAACGAAGATGGATAGATCTGTACCTGACATGATAGAACAAACCGTAAATATAGGAGAAACACATCAATAAAGCCAAAAACAATTCAAATCAAGACAATATGAGTTTTTTCACACCTGACATGGTAAAAAAAAGTAAATATATTAGAAACACATAAAAAAAGTCAATAACAATTAAAAAAAAAGACAATAGGAGTTTTTTCACACCTGACATGGTAAAACAAAGAGTAAACATAGTAGAATAGAACCACATCAATAAAGTCAATAACAATAAATAGGAGTTTATACGCACCTGGCATGATAAAACTAACAGTAAATATATTAGAAACACATCAATAAAGAAAAAAAAAACAAATATAGACAATAGAAGTTTTTTTACACCTGACATGGTAAAACAAACAGTAAAGATATTAGAAATACATCAATAAAGTCAATAACAAATCAAATAAAGACAGTAGAAGTTTGTTCGCACCTAGAAGTGGTAAAACAAATACATCAGATATTAGTATGAGCATCAATAAAAGTAGTTATGATATCCTTCGCACCTGATATGATCGCACTTCATATACAGTCATATATTCGTTTGCTTCATCCCAACTTGTAAATTCTCTTTCTTCCAGCGGAGGTCCAACTGCTTCTTGCTTTTCTCTGTCGTCATTTTTCTGCTCCGTCTTGCGGCTCCGTGGGCGGCTCTGACCCCTGCCTTCCCCCTCCCCCTTGTCGTCATCATAGCTGCTTCCACTCGAGCCACTACGGCCCCTGTGGTCGCCCTCAAAGCCGCTGTTCCCGCTGCCAGACTCCTTCTTTGGGGAGGGTTTTCGGGTACGTTTTCGAGCCTTTTTCGCGCCGAAAATCTTTTTGTTTTTTTAATTGTAAATGTGTGGTGGAAGTATGCTATACACCGTGCCGTTTGCCGGTTAGAGGGCTGCGTAGAGTCAGGCAGTTGGAGAACATTCCAAGAACATTCTTTTTTTCGTCCAATTGCAATCGGTGACAGTAACCACTTTCTTTTGACTTTAGAGAATTACCTTCCTTTACGTTTGAGTCCTTCATAGGCAAGATTTACGCCTCAAAAGTTAAGTACTTGCCTTTATTTCACTTATTACGTCGATATATACTGTTTTTCGCTCTGCTAGCTTAAGCACGCCCGTTCAGCGTTATGAGGTGCGTCATGTTGCGTATACTTCTAATAAATAGCTGAAGCGGTTCAGTCAGAATTATGGCTACTGACACTTCAATAGAGTGACCTCACATGATAGCGCACATGTCTCCATGGCGCTCACTGTAAGTCAAGGGGCTGTTGCTAGTGTTGGATTTCGGAGGGTCGACAAATTCGTTGAGATTCTTCATCGCCACTGCGACGGGGTTACAGTGCACTCCATCATAACTGTCGTAGAGTATCTCAAAAATTTTGTACTTAATCCAATAATACGTGAGATAATCCACAAAACAAACAAATCTCTGATAAGTTTATTCCAGACAGTTTAAATTCTCGCTGTCTACACTTAGGCAGAATAATGTCGTGATGAGATCACTGTACCAGCACCTTGGGAAAGAATCAACCCTGAAGTTGATGCACACACTCCTTGTTCATTTGCTCGGTTGTAGTAGGTGGTGACGTTCGGGTAGTGTTAGTATTTCGTAAGTTGTCCGGATGCTTAGCGATGTAGTCAGTTTTTAAAGGGGGATTTTTTATATATAATAAATGTTAAGATATAGAAGTACCCCTGCCAGGTCACTTCATACTTATGTATCCCTACTAATATATTCCCATTTCTTGTTACTAAACCTAAAATTACCTCTGTCCAATTATAAACCGCCATCCCTGTACTAAACTTCCAAAAGCGGAATTCACCCACTTTACCACAGCCGCCCTTTGCGAGGCTACAGCGTACCGCGGGCAATAGCGAACACCACATCACTTCTAACGTAATCGAACCATATAATTTCCACAATCAGACTTCTGCTTCCGCGTCTTGGCACATCCGTATTGTTCGTAACGCATCTGCTTCTCTCCAATGTGTGATATAGCTTGGAATTTCAATCTTGTTAGCTCTCTTCATTAATTTCGCCCATACACCACTTTTGAACGCCTTGATGCCAAAATGAACTAAAAATATCTTGATCTACTCAGTGAAAACTTATGATCTGGCGGGGTAGTCCTGCATAAATCCCAGTGAGCGAGTTCAAACTATAGAAACTATCGTTATATCCGCCTCTTTGCCTTGGCTAGAATCGGTAGTGATGATAATTATCACTAGTTTATCTATGTCACTGCCTCTCAATTTATATACTTCTTTCCTGATGGCATCAAGTTGCTGTTGATATTGTGTTATTATCAACATTGAACGAGTCATTGGCCTTGTTATTCCACCATTTCCAAACTTAAAGCAACCTTAATTCGCCTAATCAACTCCACCGAAGCCACTTCGATCACATTATGGAGTTCATCAGAATGAGAATCTACGGCGCCTCCACAAACTAAGTCGACATGGGTACTAATCCATATAGCCCCTTCACATCCCATGGCATATTCTTCAGTCTGTTGTGGAATTTCACCTTCTTATTCTGCGCAAGTTATGACGGTAACTCCATCTCATTTAGATAATTATCACTTGAGGCGGCTCGGTCCACAATCTTGTACGTGTGATTTTTTTTGTAAAAACTGTAATCTTGGGGTGGCTTTGAAATTCTGCTCCCATGAAATGCCGGCGAGTTTTGTCTTTGTGCTATGTGAAGTTCGAAAGTGTGTAATATCGACCAGGTCCGTTTATGGCGTCGATCGTTAAGTTGTAACAATGCCCCTTGTCATCATGCAGGGGTGTATACGCGTACAACTGGTAGGGATAACCAATGGTAACCATCGCTTCAGTTGCCAGGCTTATAGCTTGCAATAATGCATGTCTGGGTCCCTTCATCGTTGATAATAAGATGAAACTGTAGAGCGCGATATGCTCGCCTAGCTTAATTGTGACAATGTCGCCAATATTACTCTAACTTTGCTCCACACCTGGTTTAATTGCCGTCTCATGATCGCCCGGCTGTGCCGATTTCATCTAACACTCCACAAACGTTCTCTTTCCACTCTCTTAATTTCACTAATGAAGCGTTTTTGACATTCCTCCAACTCCGTCATTTCACTTTGGGTGTTCCAAGTCGTAATATGGCTTGTGCGTTCACAATCTTTAACGGCAATTTGCTTCTTCAAATTTTTTTTTTCATAAATAGCCGCATTTGTCTCTGACACTATGACTACCATTTTATCGGGATATGTTTCCCAAAACGCTATTACGAACGAGGCAATTGTGGTCGTTTTTCCATATCAATAGGGACCGCGTGCCCAGATTACTCCTCGTTTCGTTAGCTCTTCAGAAACCACCTTGCACTGCTTTTTTGTCGGGTCTCGCGATATAATTTTCTGCATTACTGCAGGCAGTGGATTCATAGTTGCTAATTCTTCGACAGTAACAAATCGACGGATGTGATTCAGAATGTTGGTCTTGGACTATCAAAATCGATTATCCACACACTGCCAGATATCTCCAACATATACATTTTGTCTCGACCGCATGCTGTCTGGCTACCATCATAAGTATTTCGGCCCCATTCTTACATAGTTGCGCCCGTCGTGAGAATATTACTATCCTACATCCCATGTGCGTAATGATTCAAAGATGTTCAACCACTTATTGCATAGCTGAACATATACAAAGCTAGCAACCAATGGCAGTACATGTTCCACGGTAGTATTATCAGAGTTATATGACCACTGATCTGTGACACAATTTCCAACTCCATAATTCACAACTTTCAATTGTATCACCAGATTAGTATTCTCTGCCATTGCGAGGTATTCTTCAGAAGTACTGCACCACGCATCACTATGAGCTAACGCCATCGATAACCAGTAGTTGACTCAAACATATCCAAATATACTTCTTTATCTTGTAAGTATTTCCTGTGTCGACAGGTACCTGCGTATTTCAACTGTGGATTGTTGGTGTCTATTCTCAAACAGCAGAGCTTACTTCTACACGGCCCATATAACTTTCCCCAACTATCACGTAAAAAAAGGCTAATGTGGATCGGTCCCACCTCACCAACGTTGTTGCTACTATCATCAACCACATTTCTCCCAACGTCACACGACTAGGTCGTTCTTCTTGCCGTAACTGTACAAATGGTTTCATAATATCCCGATCGTAGCATCAGGTATTTCTGCTGGCACATTATTCTACTCCCGCTGCCTACGTAGGGATGCATCATAGACGTCTGTAATGTTGAACATTTTGCCACACGACACTTCCACACACGGCTTCGAATATCTAGCGTGGGGCCGCTTTTTTCTTTACTGACAAATGGCTGTATAATCTGTGGTGTAAACCCTTTTCTATTCGTTTAAATTTTCCAAGGGTGTGACAAATCCCAAAACAGTACCTTCGGATTCCCACAGTCATGACCAGATTCTTCACTATTATTATCTTGATTCTTGTCTTCACCCGCTGCTTGTCTTCCGTCATCATGCGTGCTATATCCAGTCCCATCAAGAACTTCTATTGTCTCCCTCAACGCCCTACCAATTTGTGACAGAAACGTTCTTTCCCTTCATCCTCTTCGTCATCGTCCCTCGTCACTTCAGCAGTACCTGCTACGTCTACCACCTGTTCTTGATTTAACGCTTCTGAATTTTCCACTGTAACGACAGGCTTTACCTCAGCTTTATCCATAAATAAATCCATTAAATCAGCGTCCGCTTGCTCTTCTATCCCCATAACACAAATTGTACCTTCGTAGACATTTTCTTCCTTGTCGACTCATCCATCAGGCGGGGGTTGACGCAAATCTTTGACTTCTTCTGCATTGATTGGTGATCCACAATTAGATCCACTTCATTCGAAATATCCCGCATTGCAACTGGCATCGTAAATACCATCCATTTAGTTTTTGGATATTTCGCCAGGGTATTTCTGTGTCGCTGGCCATTCGGTGACGCACCGCAATTTTGGGTTGTTCTTGCGCTACTTGTCGTAAAATATTTTCTTGGTCGGCTACCCAATATGTTCTGGTCGTTTGTGACTTTTTTGTTCCGATTGTAGCAGCTTCATTCGCCGTCCAACCGTGACTTTAGACCGTAGTAGTGTTGGCCAGTTGTGCGCTTGTTTTTGTCGTGCCCAAAATTTGCTGATGCGCCCATTATTTTTGTCTCTTTTTTATGTAGGCTAGTAATACCCCATCTTCTTCCTTAATCCGCCCTGGCACATATCATCGTGTTTGTCAGTTTTAGGCTTATCAGTTTGCCCAGCGCCCGATGACCAGTGATGTAATTTAGATTTTATCGCTCGTGCACATGTTGTTCATAGCAAAACGACTTGTATCGTGCAATGTTTTCGGCAATGCCAAAACATATTGCTCAGCTCCGGTATAGCGGGGCTCCGCATCTTTAAACACCTTGTTAGCAAACCGAACCGGATGCAAAATATTGTGGTGGTCCTGAAATGCTCCAGCTCCAAATGCTCATCGATCTGTATACAAAACGATCACTAAAGGTTTATGGCACTGTAAATTTCGCAATAGTGGGGCGTCAACCAGGCGTTGTTTTAACAGTTCAAACGCTTTTTGTGGATGAGCTAGCTGAGTCCCATTCTACAACTTAAGATCAGTGTGTTCATATTGCACCGCTGCAAATGTGGTGAAATAACAAATAGAACGCTGATGATAGATGAGGCTCCCGAGAAAACGTTTTATCCCTTTCACTGTTTAGAGAACGGCATAGCTAGTATTACTTCCCAATTTCCAGGGGCTGCCGAAATCCCTTTTCTTGAAATCTTTTGACTGAGGAACTCCACACTTCTCTTGCCAAATGAACTGTTAGGTAGACTTTTTGTTATTCCCCAATATTTAATGACTGCATCAAACATTCCAGCATCACGCATAGTTCATCCCACGTGTTTGTACCGGATATAACATCGTCGACATACGATCACCACCCAATTATTGGCTTAGCCTCCGATCTTTACACTGCTCCTAAAAAAAGATCATCCATAAAATCCAAATCAGTATCTGCTTGCAATGCCCCGCTCATATCTCGGGTTCTCGTCAACTCAACTTCATCATATCCCACTGTAGTGCAGGACAAGTTCTTACTATCAATGCGTTGGACCATAGTCCATAGAGCATTATCAGGAACTCCTTGATATATCTGCGGCACATTCTTTTGAACTTGGCATACGTAACCATTCAAAATGTCCCAAAGGCGAAATAAATGCTTTAGTCAATCGGGCCCGTGCTGCCATTAATATTGCCCAATATCCACTAGTATTGTCCACGGAAAATAAGCACATGATGCTTTCAAAATATGCTAAGAAGTCATCTATTCGATGCATAGAGTAAACTATGAGTTTTGGCAATTGGATCACTAACCAATAGGCGATGCATAGTCGTATATCCTTCTTGTTTTTTTTCAAAACAATCACTATTGGCGATGCCCACTGAGACTGAAAATGGCGAGTGGCTTGAAATAGACCCGTAGTAGTTCATATAACTTTCCCATTTAAGTCATCGGGACTCGTCTAGACTTCTGTGCTACTGGCTTCGCGGGTTGGACATCCACATCACATACTACCTTTTTTGGCTGTGTAAAGCATAACTAGAACTTATAAACCATCCTTCTATTGGTCGAGTATATGCAATCGCGGAGCCCTCTCCGACTTAGTAGTGACATCTGGTTCACCAATATCTGCGGTGTTCCTGTGCACTGGACCATATGGTCTTGTTTCAATTTTAGGGATGAAAGCGAACTGTTCAGACATCATTTCCCCCGAATATTCTACTCCTTCATGAATATAGACTTCATGATCCCGCTACGTCTGATCCACGTTATCTGGATGTACTGCATATATAAGAAAGACTGCTGGAGGTATATCTTATACGATTCGTGTTGCCTTCTC
This sequence comes from Sclerospora graminicola, assembly GCA_001887855.2. Classification (NCBI taxonomy): domain Eukaryota; phylum Oomycota; class Peronosporomycetes; order Peronosporales; family Peronosporaceae; genus Sclerospora; species Sclerospora graminicola. The sequence continues at coordinate 345 of MIQA02011715.1, read as the reverse complement.
ACTCTCCCAATTAAGATCTTTGTTCTGGTTCAATTGAATGCCTTCATAAACTTTTACATAGGTGGTCTCATTTAGTTCGTCTGCATTAGCGAAAATGGTTCTTCATTGGGTACTTTGCATAATAGTACATCTTTTAAATCCGGGTTGATACCAGGTTCAATCATAAAATCGGTGCCCTTATGATTGGAGAATTTTCTTCGAAACTTGCTACCCATAGCTAATGCTCGGAAACTACCGCTGCATCAATTCTTACTTTTGTCTCTGGTGATTCTATAAGCGTGAATTGGAATATCCGATACACCGAAAAACTTAAAGGGCTCTTAAACATTTTTATTCCTACTTGCA
>MIQA02011713.1:0-14989 GCA_001887855.2 Sclerospora graminicola | reverse complement strand
GACCCTCTGTTTGAAATAGACGATGTGATTATGGCCGATGATGATCTCTGTGAAAATGGAGATGATACAAATCAATTGGTGACAAGGTCAAATCAACATGGAAACAATGGACCATCTGTGGAAACAAGCATAGTCTCTTATGCAGAGAATCCGACATCAACAGAAATTGTTCCATTAGGCAACGTTAGCCGGGACATTGTGACAACAACTGATGACTCACTGGTTTCTGCGATGCGACCACCGAAACGCCACCGAATTGGATACGAACAGGCACATGCTGTATACGAAACCCCGATATCGTATAATGAAGCCATTGAATCTCCACAGCGCGAAATGTGGGTGAAAGCAATACAAGATGAATTAAGTGCGCTGAAAGAAAAAGAGACATGGAGTGTTCAAGAAAAACCACCAAACAAAAAGGTTATTGGTACAAAATGGGTTTTTGCAATTAAAAGAAACGAGCATGGTGAAATCGAACGATTTAAGACACGGCTTGTTGCTCTTGGATACCGTCAAACGTATGGTATCGACTACACCGAGACATATTCTCCGGTGGTGAACCTAAATTCGGTGCGGATTTTCATGGCAATATGTTGCCAAATGGGTATGTTTATACATCAGTATGACATAGACACGGCATTTCTCAATGGATTGTTAGCAGAAGAGGTGTACATATGTCCACCTCAAGGTATCAGTGCAAAGCCGGGTCAAGTGTTCAAGCTAAATCGGAGTCTATATGGACTTAAACAAGCGGCAATTACATGGTTTAAAACCATAACAAGCGTTTTCGTCACTATGGGTTTCAAGTCCTGCACATCCTACTCATGCATGTTTATCCGAAAATATGAAGATTCGTGGATTTACGTAGCACTATATGTCGATGACATGCTTATTGGTGCAAAGTCGGTTGGGGCAATAAAAAGGGTAGCAGAGGAGATCCTAAAACATTTCAAGTCGAAGATTCAACAGAGTGTGGCGTTGAGCACAGCAGAAGCAGAATACATGGCTTTATCGTTATGCATTCAAGAAGTATTGTGGACAAGAAGCTTACTGAAGGAATTGAAGATAAATGTCGATTATCCAATTTCTGTCTACGAGGATAACCAGAGTGCAATTGCTATTGCTAAAAATGATGGATACCAGAGTCGTGCGAAACACATCGACATTCGGTATCATTTTGTACGGGAACAAGTTGAAGGCAAAGATCGTGGACATCAAGTATATTGAGTCGAAGTTTCAATTGGCTGATTTAGGCGATTTCGACAAAGAAGTTTCGCTTATTACTGGAAAAGTCTAAGATTGGGAACTTCTAGTCGAGGGGGAGTATTGTACCTAGATGAGATGGTACAGGTGGTACATATTACATATGCATTATAAAAAGGTATGGGATGGAGCAGTTGGGATGAGCCATGGGGCTAATCAGTTTTATAACCGGTAGTCTATCCACATTAAGAAGATGGGACATACATCCTTGATTAGCTAGCGTAAGAAGGTACCTAGAGACGATACTAGCTAAGCACTTTCTAATTCGACATCATCTACAAAACCAATCCCTGTGCCAAGTCTATATTCATTAAGTACAAAATTTCAAGTAAAGCACGAGTAATGTTGCATCGTAACGCAGGACTTAGCAAGTACTGATGCATAGCAAAGCAGGACCTAACGAGTATTTTACTCGTTAAGACCTGCTTTACCGGAAATCTGTTGCTGAAAGTGTTGTTTATGCGGTAGGAGAACGTTGGCTTATATTAGATGACTCGATTCCTTCGCTCCGCTGATATTCACAGCTTGTTTGAAGCTGTGCGTGCGAATAACCGCTTTGATAATTTCCACGGGTATGACCGTACATGTGCACCTCTAGTAGCAACGCCACGTTCGTCTCCTTGGTAGCTAGGACAGTGCACACTGTGTGGTATAATAGCAATAGACCTCGTGTCATCATCCACAGCAATCGCTGCTGAAAAAAAAAATGAGGCCCAGCAGGTATGTGTCACAACCCTTAATAAATAGGTTGTGGGTGAGAAAGAGACCCAATGTGTTAAATGCGTTAGGTTAAGATGAACGACTCCTTCTCATCAATCACTTCTAGATACAATCCGCTTAACAGAGTAGGTATACTGCGAAAATACAAAACCTCCGCAATCTCGGATACATTAATTAATTCACGTTATACCGGTAAATACACCAATTTATTGAGCACACAAAATAATTTGAAGCAAAAAGAAGCACTTGTTCCTCATTCAATATTTACGTCAGACACAGCTACATGTATTTGATTCAAAATATAGATTCAACGAGTGACCATTGCAAGGACTTCCTTAACATGGCCATATTACTTTCTCAAGTCTCCATCGAAAACAGTTGCACAAACAAAGAAACGCACGCGTAGCGTTCAAGTGTGTGTGTGAAAATATTCCCAATGAATATACTTCATAGTAGTAATTAACTAAGAACTAAGCGAGATGCTTCCCTTCCAAACTAATAATATTAGTGTTATCGTGTAAAGCAGGATATGTTTTATAGCAACATTTACTGTACCCAATAGACTTGCTATTCGTCGATCCAAACTTACGAGTAACTTTAATCCTTCGACGCCGCTCGGCGCTGACCCCAATCTGGACCAGCACTTCTCTTGTAGCTGTAATCGAAGACTAACTCATGAAGGTAGCTACTGTATGTTATTTTGTTTTAATACTAATATTATTATTTAAATAAATACTCCTGGAGTACTAAGTAGTTCAGAACACGTTACGATTCCTCTTCTTCAATTCCTCCAGTATGCGACCTAAAATGAACCATTTGAGAAACCAAGTACAAAGTTATGTCGCACGAACATCGGCACTTGGTACATTGTTTACGGCTATTCCATTGATCTGAAAGCAACAGGTGAGGCACACCGCAATGCGTAATCATCGTATCATATCGTTGAAAAAATGTGCTTGTATGATTTCGCGGTCGTGGGGACGTGAGCTGTCAAAAGTTTGGTGATATGCGAATTATTCTAGCGCATGTGGAGGTGACGTAATGGCCAATCCTTTCACTTGCCAATGAACTTTGTATCTATAATATTTTACCCGGCCATCTTTCTTTCGTGAAACTTCCTCCATTTGTCGAAATTAAGACATTCCCGTCGCTGACGTGATAGAATACTGCTGAAGACGGCAGGTACAGCTGCAATGTGCAAGGACCCATTGTTTCATGAAAACCAGATCTGATAGTCGAAGTCCCATTCTACTAAACTTTTTTTTCCTTTGCAGATATTTTTGCCCATTCTAGTCGCGTTCTTCAGTCATTTTTTCAAGCCAGCGTAAGTTTAGTTTCAAGGCAAGGATTCACAGATCTGCTGCGGCTCGAATATTAGTGCTGTAACATGGCATTCTGTAGTTGTAGGCGTTGAAAGATCGGTTTGAGCAGCATCTTGATCATCACCTCCGGGACGCCAAATCTTCATTTCGATATTTCTACCTCCATGTCCTTCAAATGTCTTTTTCTTCGAACAGTCTGAGCCGATCGGTGCAACTCTCGTATCGTATCAAACGCCTTTTCTCTTTTGTCTTTGCTTCTATAGTATGCTGGTATATGTATCGTCTGGCGCTTCGCACCAGGGCCAGATGTCTTGTTCAAATCAAGATGTGAGTTTATGGCTGCTCCTATTAATTATTAATAAGTTTGGTCTGGAAGCATATCGCATTCTAAGACTGCTACGCACACTGTATTTGTGTATTTTCTGTCAAGAAAATACTCGTTGCAATTAGCCCCTTCCCGCTCAAAACCTGTCGCCTCATGTATCTGTTCTTCCCTGGTTCGAGTTCCCCCTAGGACGAGAATTCAAAGGGGTCCGAAGTATAATGAAAGAGGCCCACAGCACCGTGCTTGACACACATGTAGCGAAAAACTGATTAAAATAAATAAATTCTGAATTAATATTGATACTTATTTCCAGGGTATATTTTTTCACAGCTAGCGCACGGTCAATGGTGACCATATTTGATCACGAGCTAAATTATACAAGTACACAGCAGCTTGTATGACACTTCTTGTTGCCAGTCAACTGTTGGTGTTTTTGCGACGAAAGCATCTCCAACCCGTGGGACTTTTACTTACACTGGAATTGACCGTTTTAATGTTTTTACCAATACTTTTTTGCTGGTGCATCTCGCCTGGTGCAGATGACGGTCGGTACTTCATTCAATTCAACGAAGTGATGTGGAAAAGCTGGTTTTCCAACACAGCCGCTTCAGCGACGCAGCAAATTATTGATATTCTCGATAGTAATATCATTGAAGAAAGAAATTATAGTGCCACTATTTACATTGTCGCTCTGTCTATGCAACCAGTTTTATACTTTGTTAAAATCCGAAACCTGCGTTAACATGTAAAGTGACAACCACTGGTTAAGTGGCGTGATCTTATTCGTTGCTTTAGTGCTTTTACATTATGGCACTAGTACGTCATGTACTTGTTTCACTGCTCCGCGGTTGATTCTCTCGTAGCGATGCATTAATTGTGCTGCCAGAACTTATACTTCGCCGTCATGATGGGAGACCCGTGGTCGAGTAGTACTCTGCTCACTACGAGGTCCCGGGTTCGATTCCAACTTGGCTGGATTAAAAAGTATAATGACACATGGTTCGTACCTAGTGCAGTGAAAATACTGCGTTACGAAAGAAGTTAATCCTTAGAAGAATCTTTGTATACGACGATTTGAAAAGGCAACGACTAGATGTAGCTAGTGAATTCAGCGGAACTCTTCACGAAGGTAAAAATGTGTATACTGGCGGTGAGTGCGATAGATGAATATCACACGCACCTGATTGAAAAAATAAGATTTTGGGCCGAGATAGAAAGAGTCATGCTGACCGGTTGGGGGTGAAAAGATTTTTCGGACAATTGTATATATAATGGCAGCACGTCCTCTGCATTGTGTGAAGGCGAACGCCATGGAAAGTGCGTGAATCATTGCTTGAAATTGTGGCAAGCTCATGTATTTCTCTTTCACTTACAATGGACAATACAGAGTACAATTGTTGCGATTTCGGCTCCAACACTGCGCAGTTCACGGGCTTTGAACCATTGACGTAAGCTCGATTGCAAGGGGACAAGCAGCACTGACGTCCAGTCCACAGCTACTCATATCTCTTCGTTTCGTTTCGTAGCGGGTAATTCGCACACAATAGTGCAAGTCAGTCCTTCTTTCTCTTTAGATCAAAGGTATGATGCAATTGAAATTAACCAGAGTCACCTAGAAAATTGTGAGGAATCCAATTCAATCAAACACATCAATAGAATGAGACAATACTGGTTGAAGATGCGGATGCTGTGGCCAGTCATCGGGCTGATGATGTTCATCTTGGAGCATTTGGGAAGATGACGATCGAAACAACAATTAACGTTTGATGCACCGAGTTGGGAAATATGAGTCGTTTTTTTCTTATCAAGTTTGAAAATTGTCGCGATTTTTCTAAATTCATTAAAAAATAGAGAATGCAAGAGCTGTCGTCAAAAAAAAAAAAAAAGATGGGGTGGAGATAATTTTGTAAAACGAGGTGCGAAAACGAAACTGTCGAGATATTTTTGCTACGGCTCCCTTGTGTTATTGCAGGAACGAGATTCAAAACCACCACAAATGTAGCATATCCACGTTTAATGTCCACGTTGGAGATTTAGGTTGGTCGCACTCTTACGAAGCGTAGATAGAAAATTTTAGAGGCACGACACCAAAGACTCTTGAACGGTGTATTACCGACGATAGTCGATCCGGGAGTTTCAAGAAATATATTTGGCTTCCCTCAAATTAACATTACATTCTATACAGCAAGCCAGATTCTGGTTAGCCTTGGTCTTAGTCATTACTATAGGCTGCTCGTGTTCGGAAACGAAATGTAAAAAAACTATTTGGCGAAAATTACATTGGAACGCCATACATAAATTTAGGTTATAAAAGTTCAGTTTAGGATTTTTAATTAACTTTACAAAACGTTAATATTTTGGCACGCAAGTTGAGAACCGTGCAGTCGCAACTAAGTGGTGTAGCCAAGGCCGCGGTCAAGCTCTAACCGGCTTATAGGCGTACAAGATAATATACAGAGGTTCTTCAGCTCTGATCGGCCAAGAGTCTCAGCGACACTCAGGAAGTGCAGTGTTTTACAAGGACTAGGTTGGAGGCCAAGGGTTACGGGCCTCAACTAAGTGTATTTTCGTATAAGTTTCTTTCTAAGATCTCATTTTCGATTTGTTTCGTGGCTAAGTGGAGTTTTCTTCCGTTTTAAGTTTGCTCTCGTTACGATTACTCTGGAAAATGGAAGAAGAAAACATTGAAAAGTCGAATGTAGACATGGAGATAATTTCGGACTATCTGAAGCGTATCGATAAATAATTTCAAGGTGGTGGAAGAGGCGCTACACAAGTGATTATTAAGTTGAAATATCACCGTTCAATTCCAGACTTACTGTCTGAAATGTGAATATTGGATTATAAATTATTATAATACACAAGTTCGGATATATGATATAATAGTAAGAGTATTATTAGATCAGCTTTATACACTGCGGCTCATAATTCCTAAAAACAAAAGGAAAAATTGAAATTTCTCGGCCGCTACTAGGCCAATTTAGCTACTGTTTGGATATGTTGTACAGAAAGTGGAGCGAAAGACGAGGTAGGTGTATATTAATCGCAATCGCGATTTCGACAACGTTCGACGCGCTTACATACAAGGACCTGTTTGGGCTCCGGCTCATAAATGATGGAACAAAAGCAATAGATTTTTTAAGTCAAATAATGAATGTAATACTTATTAGAGTGATGGCCACTGTTTATTAACTGAATTTTGTCAAAATCGTGAATAATTACACATACCTCTTCTTTTGCTCTACTTTCCGTACAACATATCCAAACAGTAGCTAAATCGGCCTAGTAGCGGCCGAGAAATCTCATGTTTCCTTTTGATTCAGGAATTATGAGCCACAGTCGATTATAAACCACTCATAATATATTCACTCTTAAACTTACCGTCTTGCAGCCACGTGTCTTCGTTATATATCTACATCTAAGGACCTATTTAATCAATTAACTCGGAGGAAGGTTTGGACATGGTAAGTCGTTTTAAACCATTTTATATCGATCCACATGTCCGCTCCGCGACATTGATGTCGCGGTCGCCACATTCAACGCCTACAACAAGCGTTGAAAAGTTGTAAAGGCGCGGATACCGCACTGGTGAAGGGGGTGAACCCTCTCGAAGATGGTTTGCAGAGGTGGAAGATGCCATCTCTGCACAAAAGATTGTTGACCCACGTAAACAAGCTTATTTTGCTACTACATGCCTGGGCGGTCGTGCAAGGGCATGGGCGATGAGCCGCAGATCCAGTGATGAATCTGCGTCCCTGACTTATCAGGAATTAAATGGCTCAACTTCGAAGCTCCAGAAATGGAACTTAGTTGCCGACAAGAGTTCATGGAACTCCGGCAAGGTAAGCTTAGTTTAAAATCTTAGGCTCAAGGGATCCAATATTTGTTATCAAATATTGTGTATCAGCCGGTTCCCCTGTCATGCAGGTCACTGGCTTCATGAAAAGACTAAATGACGGTCCCGTCAAGCAGAGTCTTTACCAGCATCCGCCAAAAACTCTGAGGGATGCTATCGACCAAAGCATCCGGGAAGAATTCAGCATGCGATCGGCTTCATCGCATGCTGGATTCAGTCGAAGGGCTCAACAGCCTTTCGACTTTAACATGCAGCAGGTGCAGCATGTTGATCAGAACCCGAACAGACAAAGCTCACACTTCGTCCCACGTCATCAACAACCGCGCAGAGGTATAAGTTTCACAGCAACTCCCGGTCAGGGGACTTCCGGTGGGTTCCTTTCAACCTTCCCCGGGCAAACCAATAACAACTAGAGGAGACATTGTTAACCCTCTGCTGTGAATCAATGACGACTTGTGTCTTAGTAAGCGAAGAGTATACTTATTTTTATCTCTAGATCCAATATAACCTTTGGTGTACCCTACCCAAAATAACCTGACAAGCTTGACATGGATGGTTATGTACCTTACCTGGAATAGCGTGACCAGCTCAACCTGGACGTGTTGTGAACTGTACACCATATAGCATGACCAGCCTGGATATCCACCTCAACCTGGACGGAAACAGGCCGCCGACTCCGATTTCTTCTTCACGGACGCTCATCTATCTTCGGTGTTCCATCCGGCTACTACATGGACATAACCTTCCCTGGAGCCTCTCATATATCAACCTCTTGACCAATCCACCCCTTGGCTACCTATGGCCACCATCAACGGTCATCCAGCTCCGCTTGGCCCAGCTGGTCAACTTCTGGTTGGCCTGGCTTACAGCGTCCGGGTCACCTCGTCTAGCTTGTTTCCATGTCCCGCGCTTCTCTGGCGCTTGCGGGTGCTCTCGAACACTTCCTGCAGCTGTCCTCCTGCGTCCGCACTCTTGACCGGCAATTTAATCCAATCAAAAGCCATCCTCGGTCAGATGTATTTCACACCCGGCCGTTAACTCATTCCGAAGTCGCTTCACCACAGCCGTTCCTGAGTCTTGTCGCAGCCGCACAAAGGTTGGGGCACGACCTTACCTGATTTAGTTGCTTATAATTTTCTTCCATTAATGCCCCGATTCGGTAAGTCTCCCATCAAACTTTCTGAATGCCTTCATAGGGCTGGTCCACAGGCTGGCCCGAGGTCTCATCTACCTGTTCTCTGACCACCTGCCAATGTATTGACAGTTCTGCAGATAATATCTGTCGGGTTACCCTAGTCGTCGATGATTCGCCATCCAGCGGGGTGGAACTTGCGGGTGCACCGGCTTCTTCACGTACCCCTGACCTGATATTATCCCCGGCTGATATCGATACGGCTTTCCGCATTTACGGACAGGTCCGCGGGGGTAGGGACAGGCTGACAGACACTGTTTGCTCCCTTTAAACCGATATTCGATCCAGCCAAGCTGACTCCACAGTTCTGGCACAGCGCTGCACACTCCTTCGGACGATGCTGGATCGTACTGAACCTAGAATTTCAGAGTTGAAGAGTAATCGCCAGGAAGCTAGGAATGAAATAGCCCGTCTTCGGGCTGTTGTAAGCCAGCTCATCAACACCTTGCCGCTATGTCTTCCGAAGTGACAGAGCTAAAAATTGGGTGGAGGTCCTAAATGCCCAAGTGGATAGCCTGGAGCTCATTCAGGCAGGCCTGGTTCAAGCCCTCGACTCCGCCAACCACCGGGCAAATGAAGCTGCTGTCCGAAGTTCATCTTCGGAATCGAACGATCTTCGAAACCAGGTGGCCAGCCTCGAGAACCGAGTCGCGAGCCTGACGAAGGAACGTGACCACCTTTATATGCTGGCGGACATCGTTGAACCACTTCAGGTCGCTAACCGAGAGTTAGACCACCGTTCGAAACTTTAGCGTAACTAGCCCACCAATTTCTGCACTGTTATCTCATTGCTTATGGTTCGTGCTGGCCATGTCGTTTTTTAGTCCAGCAACTGGAGCAACTGAAGGATCGGTCTGCTGAAGCTTTGCAGAATATCAGGAGATACTGCACCTTCATGGCCAATACCGCCGAGTTTCCAAGGAATTCGACGCCATGCGGGATGACCGGGACCAGCTGCAAGAATCCCATGCTCAGGCCCTCTGCAATATTTCCTCTCTCGAACAGCAGCTGCAGGAGACCTCCTCCAGGCAGCACAGACTGCGGGTCGAGCTCGGCCAGGTTCGATCGCAGTATTATGACGCTTGTGACAAACTGGATCGGGTCGACCATACCTCCGCCGCCATGCTAGACAAGTAGGATCGATTTAGGTCGCTTCTGTGTGAACTGCGGACCAGCTCGAAGAGACCCGGATTTGGACTGCCCCTGTTATGCTGACACCTCCGCGTGTGCGAGAGGTTTTTCTTAGACGTCCTGAGTAGGGTGGACAAATCGAAAGTGTCCTCGCTGCAAGCGTCTCTGTCGTCCGGCCTGGCAGGACGGAAACCGGTTAAGCGTCCGGCTGGTTCTGATCTGTCCTTGACCAGCCCCAAACGAAGGAAACGAGACGAACTCTCTTTTTGCCCGCAAACTATATCCTGCGCCAGTGTTATTTAGTCGATTCGGACAGTGATCCGGACCGCGACTCGGTCAGCGATTTGGATTCACCTCCAGAGAAGACAACTGCCGTGCCCCAACACACTTTTCCGGCGCCACCTGACTCAACAGCTGGACTGCCGTCCGACTCGACAGTTGTCCTGCTATCCGGCTTGGAGATTGACTCAGATCCGCCTTTCAGCGATTTCGAATACGACGATGACGAAGACGAAGATTATCTCGACAATCAAGTGCTTCCTTGTCCCGATCTCACGCGGCTACCCGACGTCGCCTCCTAAGTTCCAGCAGCCGAGCTGACTCTTACCCGTATTCGAATCAAGTTATTGATTTGCAGACTCCACCGCCAGCTGGATTTGGCTCTGGGGAGTACGTACCTACTTATCCATCTCTACCCCCTAACGCCAGCAACCCTTTAACTCTCGAAAACGCGTATGGTTCCAAGGTAGCTGACAGCCCCCCGAAGCCCGAGACAAAAAGACGAGGTAGACGAAGAGGAAGGAGAAGAAGAGGAGGAGGTCGAGGAGGAAATTTCGGATCAGTGGTTGCATCTCAACCTGAAAAAACGCAAAGAACCATCCCTCAAGAAGATCGAATCCAAACCTCGTCCACGTTCCTGAGCAGGAGTCCGTTCGTGGACTCGATCGGGTCAGTCTGCAGCCGGACCCAAGGTCCAGCGGCGACATTCCGCCCTTACGTCGCCTCTTCCGAAACTCTCGATCCTGTGGTTACCTCATTGTTTCCTCATAAGTGAGTCTGAGCGGTCAGACATTCAACCTTGGCCGATTGAGCAGTTGGCCAGCTTGAGACTTGCCGATGTCTCTAGTCCAAGGCTCGCTCACTCCTTATCTTGGCCTACCTTCTGGATACCCCCCCCCCTTCTCTCAAGGTGCCCCCCAAGTCAGCTTGGCGCCCCGACCTGGTGAGGTCAGGTGCGGTTGACGAGTTAATGAAGACGAAGCCTTGGGAAATATTGGCCACTGAGGTGCCGGATATGGGGGTTCCATCCAGCCAGTGGCTCGTCGACTTCCAAGAGAAATACCGGGAGTTCGTTGCTGCCAACGCCCAGGTCATTTGGGAATCCACTCACTTTTTATTCATTTTGGTGGAGGCTCGACGAGCCGATCCACCCCTCAGATCTTATTTCGCCTACCGGAAACGACGACGCAATTGGGCTACAGAGGCATGGGTCCGTTTGTGCGCACTTGTCTTGGATGGTATCAGGAACGGTGCCTGTGACCTGGACCTGTTCCTTTCCCCTTTTGTACTCCACCTGGCGAACCGAAAAAATGACAGAAAAGGGGGATCGGAAGAGAGCGGGACATGGTATCCTGGTCTAGGTGACCCGGACCGGACTACCTCCCTTTATGAATCTTTGGAAGATATCGACCGATTGGCGCAATCAATACCGTGACCAACCCCCCAATCATCCTGGAGTTCAAGTACCCCGGCTCCGCAACATGTATAGTTGTCCACAGTGAAGGGCGACTTGGCTCGTTTAATCGTTTTTTCTCCTCTTACCTAATCTCGTATATCCGTCAATGCCTCTTTCATCTCTTGTTACATCCTTCATTTGTCTAACCCTTCCATTCACTTCGGCCGGCTCATTTCCTGCCTTCCACATTGGTCAATAACCCGGGCCGGTTACTGACCAGAGCAGCTGGAGGTGCCTCTAGAGGTACCACCTGTCTCCATAAGGCGGCTCCTGTTCCATCCGGGTCTGAGTATCTGTTTCCCAATCCTGGTCATCAAACCCTCCTTCTCTGGACTGCTTGGATTTGAACAGGTGGATTTCGCACTTGGCCGATCCGATTCGTTTTGGCAACCTGTTAATTTCTGCCAGTTCGCCGAACATAACTGGATCTAAAACTGTGAGGCCGACCTGATCTCGCATGGCCAACGTGGCCAGATGGTCTGCGCTATTGTTCCATTCTCTTTTAACATGTAGCAATTCGTGTTCTGGCCATTTTCTCAGGGCTGACATGACCCGATCATTCAACAATCTTAGTCGGGGGGCCTTACAGTCTATCTCCCCAGTGATTTGTCGGATCACGAGATTGGAGTCACCGCATATAATAATCCGCCCCTTTGTTTGGCCGGCCTACAAATCTAGGCAAAGCAACAATCCTCGGTACTCCGCCTTTTTCACTGTTATGCCAGGCGTAAAGTCATAGACAGCGGCTTCCACAAGTTGGCACTGTAAGCACCCCCTCCCTTCTTGACGCTAGCTGACTCGTCGAAGCTCAGAACCATCAACTCTACTGCTGGAAGAACTGTCGGTGGCGGGATTGAGATGTATTGTCGTGGCTGCTTCCGGTATGCTATCGCTATCAGCGCTTCTTCCACTTCTGCCCTTGGATGCTGGCCGCTAATGTGCCCAGTATCTCTTCTTCTCCTTTAGTGCATTTGATCACTTCTAGCAACCACTGGCATAACAATGCAGCCCATCCATCCAGTCGACCATCAATTCCATTCGTTGTAAGAATCCATGACAAGGTCGACCGCCTGGATAACACCTAAATAGGCCGGGATACCAACATCGTATAACATATCCAGAATCCGTATCAAGGCCAAAACTTCATTGTTCACCAGCCCATAGTTCACTTCATTGGTTTTCAGAGTCCGGCTGGTGAACATCACAGGACAATATACTCCATCATGATCCTGCACTAGGGCAGCTGAGATAGCCCACCTTTTAGCATAGATGATGACTACTGGCACTTTATCTACATCAAAGTGTCTCAGAACCGGCGTGGTCGCCATCTTTGCTTTCAGCATGCCGAAGGTCACCATCGCCCTGGTCATGTGGGCATCAGACCTGGCCGTATTGGGGTCGGAGAGCCGGCCGTCCGCTAGGGCGGACGCGATTGCCCAAAATATCGGACAAGCCAACCCTCCAATTGGCCAAAATAGCTGACGAGGCCAGCGTCTCCCCTTGCCGGACCTGCTCCCGCAGCTTATGGTAATCCACCTCCCGTAACTCGTACAACACAGCTACGTGGACCGCAAAGTCATCGATGAAGCGACTGTGATAGTTCAAGCGGCCCAAAAAGGATTGCATGGCCTTCAATGCCCGCGGGAAAGGCAGATTACTCAAAGACTTCAAATCTTTTGGATTGGCTTCCAGTCAAGCAATCGAGACCTGGTGACCCAAATAGGTCACCCTAGTCTTTTCCCAGAAGATTTTCACCACACTAATCGAGCGATTCCACTTTTTACACGTAATCATCAATTGCTCCACTTTTTCAAATAACAAATACAAGGAAGTAGCCGTCACAAGAATGTCATCGATGTAGGACCGCCACCCCAAAACTGAAGGTTTTCGATCGGGGTCAGGGTCACCTTCGGTGAGCACGTTACCGACCAGGGCGGGATCTTGATCTGCCTTGATCTTGAAATGCCCATATAACGCGTTATCTATCAGCCGCTGGTATATCTTTGGGGCATTTTTCTGACCAAACGGCATTCGGTTCCACTCGAACAACCCGAAAGGTGTAACAAACGTAGAAATTTCCCTTGCACGGTCAGTCATTGGAGACCACCCAAAATCCACTAGCCATGTCCAACGAGAAATACCATAAAACTTTGTTCAGATCCTCTAGCAAGTCGTTAATTAGCGGCATCGGGTAAACCGTCAGCTTTGTTAGTCGGTTTACCAATCGGTGATCAATGCACAACCTTATGTCCACCCCGTTCTTTTTTATAATGATTACTATAGGCGACGCCCATGGCGAGGTGGACGGCTGGATAATATTAGTGGCCAGCAGTCCTTTAATGAGTTCTGACAATTTTCTCGATACTGGGGGCCGGCCCTTCGGCACCTTTGCGCTTCTGGCTGGCTTCGCGTTACCCACATCGATGTCGCATATTGTTCCATGGGCGGCAGGAGGTAGTGCTTTACCTGGGCCGATCAGCAGCAGTCTCATTTTTCATTAGATATCCTTCAACCTGATGATCTCTTCTGGGATGTTCACGTCTGGGTCGCTAACCTGTAGATCTTCCATAGTAACCACCGGAGGGCAGGGGCCGAGAATCTTTAATGGTGTGGAAGAAGGCGATTCAGGATGCCCAGACACAGAAGGGGCGATTGCAATGGCAAGATTCAAGATATTAATTGAAAACGGTTGAATTGGGAAAAGGGCGAGCGAAGAGCATGAAAAAAAAACGAAAATTATATCCCACGGAGATCTAAGCGCATAATCAAGAAAATGCCAAAAGCTGCAGCACCCGCAAGCAAAAATCGAAAGAAACGCAATGCACGAAGAGAAATTGTCAATCGAAAGGACAGGAAAATCAATTTACGAACGGACAGCAGTCAAAAAGTGGAAATTATAAGCGGGATCTAGTGTTTGCTTTCGTCATTTATGAATACAAACGCTACGAATTATGGAATTACGACTATGACACCGGATCATCTGAAAACACATAGGATTACAGTCTGAACAATGTACAGCGGCTGAAAAGGCAGAATTAGAAGCACTAGAAGAGCTCAAAATAGTTGCATACACAGTATCCAAATAGACCCATGAAACAATTCCAATCCAATTTGCTTTCGTAATTCTGTAATCCTTGGTGCACTTAATGTCTTTGTCAAAAAATCCGCGACCATATCTCCTCTCAAAACATGCTCTGGTCTCATCTTGCCATTTCTTGTATAGTCTTTGATGAACTTCAACTATTTGATAGCGTGTGTGGCACTGGCGGCGCTGGGTTCATTTTGGAGTTGCTTAAATTACCGCTTGATTGTCAATTTTTGATACAATCGGCGTTCGTGAAAGTATTCCAATTTCTTCAAATAGTTCTAAGCACTTGTCTTCCACCAATTGCAGCGGCCACGTATTTCGTTTTGGCAGTTGATAACGCAACTGACCTTTGCTTCT
>MIQA02011711.1:0-11585 GCA_001887855.2 Sclerospora graminicola | reverse complement strand
TATCAGAATCTGTTCTCAAAGGTGGATTATGACAACTTATAATCCAATATTCACATTTCAGGTATTACGTTTGAAATTGAATTGTGATATTTCTATTTAAATATCACTTATGTAGTGGCACCCCATTACAATGTCTCTTTTTCATTGTGGAATAAGGGTTTGATTGTTCGATCTCGTTTATCGTTTTTGTTATCGACTAAAATATGGAAGATGACAAAAGTGAAAAGTCGAATGCCAATATGGAGGCAATTCTAGAACATTTGAAGCGTACGGACCACCGGCTTGAAGTGGTAGAAGAGGCGCGATCACAGGGATCCGCCCCAAGCACGTCATCTGGGTCCAACAACGGATCGGAGTATGCAAGCGCGTTTAGGGAGACGCTCAAGAACCATGGGCCGTTTGGGATGAAAATGACTCTGAACGGCCTAAGTGCCGAAGAGGGCATAAGGCGTGGTGGTGGTCTACGAGGCGGCGAAGAAGTGGCACCACCGGGGCAGCGCCATGAATAAATTTGCCAGGAGTGGCAGCCGGCGTTTGCATGCCAGAAAATTTGGCCATAAATTAATTGGGGCATAAAAGGGGCGTAAAGATACCAAGATTGAGTATACAAAATTTCTCCGGTGCAGAGATTTATACAGGACTAGGGTCCGGATTCAAACAATGGGCATATTTGTTCATAAAGGCAATCGAAGTGGTAGAGCTTGCGTCAGGGTTCACGTGGAACAAACACCTGAAAGTAGACAAGTTGGGGAACATTTAATTGGTGTGGCATTATGTATTTTCCAAGCCAATATTGGCACCTGGTGGCAGATATCTCCGGGGATATACTTTGTGTTAAAACAAATGTTGAACGCATTCAAAGTCAACATATCACAATACCACAACTTTTTGCCGCCGAAAAGGACCCCAGGAGGTCCTGAACCGAACACGTTTTGTACTTGGTTGCACTGGCGCGAGAAAATGATTCAAGCGAGCGATTAATTATTGAAAATATTGTGAAGTTTGCATCGCCCAGGTTGAAAATTGCACTTATGGTTCGTTACAACCCACAGCGGCAGGATTACCTGCAGCATGCGCAAGAGTTGATCTCCTGGGCGCAAGAGCTAGATGACGACTCAAACAAAATTAAACGCCCTAATTTCGGAAATTTTGCTGTGAATTCTGTGGATGAACACGGCGGCAAACGCGTATGTTACGATTGTGGAGCGGAAGGATATATTCGCCGAAATTGCCAATAACAAGATTCTAAAAGGGCCCCGAAAAGAAGTGACAGACGGAGCCGACAACGCCTCAAAGGTTTTGAGCAGCGTTTTCTGCTGGCTACGACAAACAGAATGGAAGTAAGTGCGATACAGGAAAAGCTTGAAAGTGACCTGTGGATCGTGGATAGTGAGCTTGCCGAAACCTTTTATCGGTCGAAAGTCTCCTAGGAAATTGCGAGAGATTACAGCCAAGATGATGCCCGAACGCTCCCAGACGGTGGGATGTTAGAAACTACTAAAGTTGGCCCGGTTACGCTAATGGGAGACGGAATCTCAGGCAAGGCCACAAAAATCACATTAACGGAGGTCATTTTCGCACCAAATATGGCGAAGACACTCATATCGCTAGGCTGTTTACGGAAAAAGGGTTGTGTGCTACGAGAAATTGGTGAAAAAATGAAGATAACTTCGAAACCAAGTTTTGCTCAGTGTTGAGGTATATGGACCTGTGTTTGGTAAGTATTTACGTACAGATAGGCCTCACGGACACACAGAATCGTTCTTGGATATGATCATGAACGTCGTTGCAGCTGTGAGGTGCAAAAAGGGTCTTTGTATCTGTTCCACGTCCGACTCGGACATCTGGCATACGATGCAGTCGAGAGGCTGGCTAGAAACCCCAGGTTAGGCATCAAACTCACGGATTATTCTCGTCCGAACTGCCTAACCTGCGCAGAAGGAAAATTCCATAAAATGAAGCTACTAAAGAGAATAATTCACTAATATGTAGCGATTTGAAAGGCCCGATAACCCCACGCGATTTGCGTGGAAACATATTTTTTATTTTTGTTTTGTGGTTCACCATAGCAATTCTGTGCGTGTATTTGCGGCACGTACGAAAGATCGCGCCGCAAAAATGTTCGCGCATTTCTTATGTTGGTTTGAGAGATAATTTAATTGCCTTATACACGTTTTACGTACAGACGGTGGTGGAGAATTTCGAAACGTGGGCTTATTTTGCAACCAAACGACGTGCGAAGGCAAATCACAGGAGCCGGAACCCCGGCATCAAACGCGAAGCTGATCGCATGAACCGGTCCATCTTTAACGTGGTCTGGTGCATGATTTTTTGGATCGGGCGTACCGTCGACTTTCTGGACGGAGGAAGCTGAGTATACCACGAACATACTAAACCGTAGCTGACCAGGGCGAATCCAGGAAGGGTACCCCCCCCCCCCGATCCAGATGCTAACAGACAAACCTACGAATATTGGAGATATTGTGGTTTTTGGGTCACCCTGCATGGAGTACAGGGACCCGCGTTCGAAATCTCTTGCGAAACATGCAGACAGGGGTCTAATTTTGGGTAAAAATGACGAGACCAAGGGCTATAAGGTTCTACTCTTGAAGGACCGAGTCGTAACCACCACCCGACACGTCACGCAGATCGAGACGCTGGATGAAGTGGCAAATAAACAAATTGCAAGAATGTTAAGTGATCCAGAAGTAGGTGTTTCAAACGTTCCAAGTCACGAAATCGGCGTAGAGAACCGAAGAAAACTCACAAACGCATATAAAACCCTAAAACAGGCACCCCAAGAAGATCTTAAATTCTGCATCAAAACCATTCGTATCAGCATCGAATTAGAGAGAATCCTAACGCAGCGGCGCTCTCAGTCTAAAGGTCAAAGGGGAAAGCAGCGAAGAGACCAAAAGGTCCAGAAAGCGTTAGGAAGGAGGAATCGAAGACGTTTCCCAAGATGAAGTGTTTTAAGAAAACCTGGCTAAAAAGGATCAGAACCTGCTGTGTGCGTTTGAAGTCACGGACTTCAAGCCCCACAACAAATGTATTACGGTATTGGAACCGGATCCGACTAGCCACTACGAGGTGCACAAGGGGCAACTGTCCAGCGAGTGGAAAGCAGCTGAAGATGCGGAGCTGTAGGCCCTCGAAGAGCTTGCTACCTGAAAAATTGTTCGGAAGGTGGACGAGAAGAAGCCGCTACCCACAAAATGGGTATACAAGACGAAGCTGAAAGCTGATGGTACTGTTGAGCGTTGCAGCGCCAAGTTGGTAGCACAGGGCGATCGACAGATTTTCGGAGAGGATTATTTTTTACGTTTTCAACGGTGATGGAACTCTATAATATAAAAATTATTATAATTATTCTGGAAAGTGCCTGGACGGCATGGTGATGTGCCTAGTGCATACACCAAGGCATCTACGGAGTAAGACCAAAAGGTACCCTAAGGAATGACGATACCGGGAGAAAACAGGAAGGATTTGGCGTAAAATCAGAAAAAGAAGTGGTAATAAAACTGGAACGAAACCTGTACGGGCTAAAACAAGCTAGGCTTCACTGGTACGAGCTGCTCCGAGACACGTTCATGCAGTGTATGACGGACACTTGCGTATTCGTACGGAATGATGATCGTGGATCTGTTTTGGTGGGTGGGGGGTTACGTCGACGACCTGCTGGTAACTGCTACTGACGAAAACTTGTGGATGATTTTTTTCAGTCAAATGGGTGTTTTGGAATTAAAAGATCTTGGAAAGGTTGAAAAGTTTTTAGGCATGCGGATCTAAAGGGATCCAGTAAATGGGTATTGGATCGACCAAGAAGTTACGATCGATGAAATGCTGGATAAACATGGATAACAAATACAGTAGATCCTGTTATGAAAGAGGACGTTCCGGAAAGTTTAAATTCCCATTTGACAATGGTGAGATATAACGATTAGAGATTTTCCATGACTCGTTGGAAGTTTACTTTAGATCTCTAGATGCTCTCGCCCAAAAATCGCGGTTGCTGTGCAAGGTGACCAGACACACGCATGCACGGACAATTCTATATTACAAGATGGCGAAACGCATAGTGAGATACCTTAAGGGTAAAAAGGCGCTAAAGTTAAGTTTGAAACACGGCAGTGGAGAAAGTATGCCTATGCGCATAGTTAGCTACAGTGATGCAGACTTTGCCGCTGACAAGTCTGACAGGATGATCAGCGCAAATGCTATAATCCTAAATGGGATTGTCGCTGGTTGGAGTGCAAGAAACAAGGAGCAGTCACACTTTCAACTGCCGAAGCGGAATTCGTGGCCGCTGCAGTTGGTGGCGAAGAAGCACTTGGTATAAGAGATTTGCTTGGATAAATAAATTGGTTTATATCTGCGCGCGCTGATTGTCTTGAAGATAGATAATCAGGCCGCGATAAACCAATTATTGAATGAAGCCAGCGCTGCAAGCACAAAACATGTTGACGGAAAACTGAAGTTCAGTAAAGACTATACGAGGAAAGGCAAATGAAACCGGAGAACGTTTCGAGTGGAGATATCGTGGCTGATCTACAAACCATGACATTGAGTGCGGAAAAGATTGCCGAGCTGCGAAACCAGATTGGACTGAATTAAGATTTTCTCTACTATTCCTTTTGGATGGAAATCAAGCTGTTGATTTCCATTGTGCCAGGTGGTATGGAGCATTACAATACGGTTGTCTGAATGATCTGAAGTACATGTGGATGCATGAAGGTCACGAAGGTTTGAAGGGAGTGTTGAAATCTGAAATGAAATTTCATGTTACGCAAAACTGCGTGGACCACTAAATACGAATTTTAGGTTATGAAGTGCGATTTTGAACTTAATAACTTAAATATATATTTCCTTTTACCTGGTGAGAGTGCGGGTTTCAGCACTTTCTAGCTTGGCTTACTAAGCTAAGTGTACGCATCAAAGCAGATAAACAAGTGTGCTGGTGATTTCTAGCCGGATCGCGAACACTCGGTGCTACATTGTTGGCACTAACTGCGGTTGCAAATTCCTACATGGTCGTCATCCGGTATCCGGATATCCAACAAGTTGAAGACTAGATAGGGACCAGTGGGTCTGAGGTGCACTAGAGATCAAACGCAAGAGTCAATCTGGTGAACATTGTTGCTGGGTGTGCGGTAAACTCCTCATCGCCTAGATGTGTCATTTTGTCCGGAATTGCTTGTCCATTTTCTGGATAAACAAAACAACGTTCCAAAAATGTGGTACACACTATACAACACGTCTACTCCAAAACGTGTCTAACACGGCGCCAGTTGAACGGTCGCATTCCTGCTTCCTTCTCTCGTTAAAAGTACTAATACTCTCAACGCATCAGTATCATGAAGTATTTAGTGCGTTGTCTCCGCTCCACGACGTTGTCCAAGTGCAAACCAGTCGCCCCATCCTTAACGCTTCCATCTCTTGTCCCGATCTTTCGCCAGCGGGGCAAAAGCACGGCACCCAAAATCATTGCCCAAGCCGAAGCTCAACGTGGCCCTCGTTGTAGTCCAAGTCTTGTGGTCTTTGATAAAGACGGCACACTCATTGACTTTACGCTCATGTGGGGTGGCTGGGTCGAATCGCAGGCTTGGAAAGTTGAAATGACGACGGGACTTCCTGTCCGAGAAAAACTCTTTGACGCCATGGGCTACGACTGGATCAGTCGCTCGATTAAGTCAAAAGGTGCATTATGCTGCACACCAATGGGGGAGCTCTATAAGCTCGCAGTACGAGTGCTGGTGGCTGAAGGCATGCTCCAATCCAAGGCGGATGAAGTCATTAAACAGTGCTGGAGTATGCCGGATCCCGTCCTTACGAGTCGACCACTTGCGAATATCCCAGCGCTTTTTCGTACCATTAAAAAGATGGATATGAAAATCGCTGTATGTACTACAGACGACCGTCAGCCAACGATTCATACCCTTAAACACTTGGGCGTGTTCGAAATGGTGGACGCTTTAGCGTGTGGGGACGACGGATTACCTGCCAAACCCGCGGGGGAACAGATTTGGACCATCTGTCAACAACTCAATGTCCAGCCGCATAATACGATTATGGTAGGAGACACGTCTACCGACATGTGTCTGGGAAAGAACGCAGGTTGTGGGTTATCCGTTGGCATTTTAGGCGGAGCTTCCTCGCTTGATGATTTGGCTCAAGATGCAGACGTCCTTGTGCCTTCAATCGACAAAGTTATTAAAGTGCTCTTTCAATATGGCCAACAAGCGCAACGTTTTGGTGATGCCAATTGAGTAGTTGGATAGGTGAGAAGAATGCTAGGCTAGGAAAAGAGTTGTCGAATAAAAATGTCTGTGCTCAGCCGTCCGAATTTTCGGGCAGCGATGCGAAATAAGCTCAGCAGCGAAATTCAAGTGGTCGATACGGGGCAGCTACGCTAGTGCACGTGAGTCGCCTACCTTATCACTGACAACTCGCTGCTGCTGACGAAAATGCAACCATAATTGTGTCCACAACTTGTACAGACGTGTCGGTCAAGTCGCTTGTCAGTCAACATGTGGACAAAACAAATGTCTCACACAAGACAAAGTTCTCGGCAAGCTCACGACGAGCAGACACGTTAGTTAATTTATTCGTTACATGCTTTCACTTGATTCGACTTTTTGCAATGTTAATAAAATGGTTGCACAATATACGTGGTAAATATTCCACCACAAATGTGGCAGCTGCGGAGCCTACACGGCCATCTCGAGGTTGGTGTTCTCTTGACTCTCTGGGGTTCGTTCAATTGCTACTAGGAGAGAGTCAAGACGAAGGCTTCCAGGTACTTCTTCCGACCTTGATATCTACTGCGGATGAACATAGAGCGACAGTGACTCCTTCCAAATCGCGGTAGCGATGGGAGGGCCTCGAACATTTAAAAGTATGAGTGGCGATTGTGTTGACCGTGGGGATTTGACTTAATGTGGTGACTGCTTGAATGGAATCCGTCTAAACTAAATTACAGCACAAGAAGCTCTGCAACATGCATCTTTCTAAGGTGCCTATGCGTGTAAGGAATCTGCTCGTCGATATTAACACCTTACTAAATGAACGGTATATCAAAGGTCCCGCAGATGCTTCATTGTCCCCATCTCGCGCACATAAATTATGCAATCGACAGCCGATCCAAAGTCAACTAACTTAACGACCAGTATCGAATTCCGCGCTGAATGCTACACTTGTTATGCATCAGGAGATGGAACTCACCAGGTCCTCCGCACCCTAATTGTAGCACTTACAGCCATCCACATGCTTGCACTTGGCTGTTTATTGCGCGCCAGAAACAGATGTCAGGCGTGTAGCATGTCGGTGCCCCTTACTGCAACATTCAGGGAGATGGGCTTAGCGCACCATCTCTCGCAACATCGCCCATCAGGCTACATACACGCAACATTAAACTCGATTACGCAACACACAGTCAACATAAATATCGATGTGGGCCACACATAGTAGAGACCTTCGGAGGTGAAGATATTTTACGAACTTACGGCCACCGCTATAGCCTACGGGTCGACAAAAAGGTAACGTGCAGATCTTTGACCTGGGTGGAGGTATCCCCGCTGCAGTTGAAGCTGATGGATGCTCGTATCTCATTTTCTGCTCATTATCTTTTTTATCAATCGTGTCGCTTTTACCAGAGTTCTTGCCATCAGCAGGTGCTGCTTCTTTCTGTTTTCTGCCTATAAATAAGGTGAGTTACACTAGAAGGAAGTTGCTTCACTAAGGAAGACGAAATCGTTCATTACATTTTTGAATACGACTTCACTACTTTGTCAGCATGTAGCTGGCGCTCAGCCTCCTATCCAGCGATAAGCTCAACGAATTTATGCAACTCTATTCATAACAAATGTAGTTTTGTCAGCACATGTATTGTTTGTACCGATCACACCTGAATCATCTTGGCTGCCGTCATGTAACATTCTTGCGATTATTCTGTCACCAATTAAAGCGTCATAAACGAATATATCCCTTTAAGAAGTATGAGTACAGCACCTGAACAAAAACTCGCATCTGCTTGCGACCGAAGGCTCTATACCCAGCTTTTCTAGCTCGCGGTCGTGCACCTCTTTCATGACAAGAACTTGTTGCGTGTGTTTTAACTTTGTGTGCAAATGGTCATCCACACACTAGTACCTGCACGTGCAGTCCCACGCGGATGGATACGAACGCAGGACCAGCTACGAACCAACCACAGTGAGTTTAACTTATAATACGTGTATGACTAAGACTAAGTACGAGATCACAGCGTAAGTTATTTTCCGTAAATTTCATATGAAGTGATGTTGCTGATGATGTTGCGCGTTGGATGATGCGGAAGATGTTGCACCAAGATGTTGCAGCACCTACTTCGTAGCATGTTACTCTTTTTGCCCTTAATAATCAGTGACCGGATATTAACTTCCTCCGTATGATTATGTACTGTGCACACAAAATGGACAGCTGTGCGAAAACCAATGTGCAACTAAAACTCCAGAAATGGATTTAATGAATATGCAATTACGCACAGGCTGTCAAACTGTATCAGTAATGCTGACGTTAACAGATAAGTGGATTTATCAGTTAGATGCGTTGGAAACTTGTTCAAGATGGTCATGTTAGCTATCACTTGGTAATCAGCTGTCAGAAGTGCGATCACAGTTGGAACAACGCTATGTAACCCCGCTCATTGTTTTCATGTCTCGGTGCCGACAGAAATGCGTACAATGCCATCTCGGATGCATGTACTCGGTGACGCACGCCGTGGAGACGAAGCATAACTGCTGCACAGAGCACAAGTGTCAAGGACGATGTGAGTATAGAGAATGTCAAGGAAAATTTGACGCTGGACAGGTTCCTCCGTGCTCTCGAAGTGCAGGACACGAGGGAAAGTGTGAGTATGAGAAAGGGGAACACTCGTGTGACAGCCGTGTGTACTCAATCGCTCGTCAAATTGCAATCATACGTGCTCCAAACGAGCGGAACACCCGGGTGACCACTTTTGTTCCGTTCAAGTTCACGTCGATGGGCGAAAGTGTTCGGGAACGAGTTGTTCTGCTACCTGTTTGCTCGATATCCAACGAGAACATTATGTACACAAGTGTGCTGAGACGCAGTGCTTAGAAGCATGTTTTATGAATGGATGCAGAAACACGTGCGGCGAAAAGAATCATTTTCACGGACAACACGCAGTGTCAGATGCTTTTGAAAAGGAAAGCGGTTTGGTTCAGATGACGACGGACTCAAGCAATAATAATGAAAAAGATGGCATCGATAGACACATGTGCAGTCGTAGTCACGCCTGTGGCGAAATGTGCTCGGTGGATGGTATTGCGAACAAATGTTCATTTGAAGAAGTCTGCGCGTACGTACACGGGCGCACGTGGGTCATTTGAGTACATTTATCAAGAAATGAATGGGTGTAAAAAGCGCTATGCTTACTTATTTCCTAGTGGGGAGGTGGAACATGAGGGTTTGCATACTTGTGTGGTCCATCCAAGTGGAGAAGGTGAAAACAAGGAGCAACATGCCGTTCACTACTGCAATTCGCGATGTCCGTCATGCAATTATTATTGCGATAAACATTTTGGCCATATGGAATTGCATGCTATTTCGCACGGGAACCTGCATCAAATGTACTTTATACCAAAAGGAAATGATGTTGATGTGGAAGATCGAAAATATCAAGTAGGGGAGAAAGGAATTGCTGAAATGTGCAATCTATTTTGCGCCAGGATGGGACGTGGACATGTCCACTATCTCCCCTGCGAGAGCCATGAAGACGAAAAGTGTGTCTACACGTCGGATGCTAGTAAAAATTATCGACGCCACAGTGTTGATAGGGTGTTTCCTCCCCAAAGTCAAGATATGGATGAGCTACTACATGCTCAGTTATTGACAGCCATTGGCTGGGAAGATCCCTGCAATGACGAAGAGTGTGCTGTGTTTGCAAAGGGTAGTGAAAACGGGGAGGAGGCTACATTTCCAGCCATATAACGTTAACGATAATATATGATATGCCTCAATTTTATACTGAGACAGCGGCAAGGACCGTCGATGCCTCTGTTGATGCACTTCATAATCTGTCAGAAATTTGGACAGAGTTTGTTGGACCATAAGCTAGATTTGTTTACTTTATGCTTGGGATAAGGCCGGGTGAGGGTGCATATTTTACATGGACTTCGATGGATCAAGTTGAACGAGCCGGTCAAGTGACTTTGATCAAATGTCGACTTCAAAACCAGTAAAAACGATTTATTGACTAACCCTGATCAGATCGTTACCTCTGTACAAATGCCGCCATTTATAGACTGGAGTGCGACCTGTACAGCTAGTGAGTCACACGGCAGCCCCTTTGGCACGTGGCCATGCTTGCGATGTAGAACACACCCTTGTTCACTCGAGGCAGCTCATAGCGATTACTACCTCGAGCGAAAAAGATAGCCTCATGACCTTTTGAAGCGTGGCGAAGATGTTGTCAAGCTTGTGGTTTGGTAGAGTGTCGAAAAGTCTTCGATGGCCTTGATGAGCTCGACCAGCGAGCGACAGGGCTTGCGTTACTGTAGGGTTTGGATCTAGTTAAAATAGCCTAGATCTAGTACATTCAAATCAGGCGAGCAGAAGGCTGGTTTAACAAACGAATATCCCATCCGTCGTCGCTGCCAGCGGCGACAATGTCGGGATCGTCAACCACCCTGTGAGGGGTGGCATTGTCCTGTTGAAGGAAAATAGTCTTCTGGCGCTCGCCGCGCGGCCACTGTGCCTTGATCGCCGGTATAAGACGATTAATCAGGTACTCTTTGTAAATCTCTTTTGTTACGGAACGGAGAACGGCCGCTCCTTTTGGACGCAACTTGCTTGACCGCTTGGCCAAATCAGTCTTGGCAAAGGGCCAAATCCCGATCTTTCCGTTAAATAAACTGTCTTTCGGTGGTAGTCGTACGTAAAGGAGAATATTCATTTAAAAGGGTTATACAAATTTGAGATTTCGGAAATTGCTTTTACCTTGGGCGAGTGACGGCGGTAAGAAACATGATCCTGCCAATAAAACGCTTGCTCCGCTGCATGCGATGTGGGGCCGTCTCGCCTTCCAAGAGGTAGTAGGCGCGGCAGTCTGTGTCTTCCATGAACCACTTTTCGTCGACATGAACGACGTTATTCATGTCGACGAAAGTGAAGCCACCGTCAGCTTGCTGTTGCAACCACTTCATGATCCAGCGAATGCGCTGGAGTTCTTGATCGGCCGAGAGAAGGGGGTGCAGGCGGGTGGTCTTGCGCTTGAGGACATCCTCGCGCAACAGTTGCTGTACAATGTACTGCGTGGTCTTCGCTCCAGCTGCAACGGAGCGAATATTCGTGCGGTCGTGCATAGATAGTGCCCTAATTCTGTCTTGAACACCCTCACGATCGCTTTTTGGACGGCCTCCACGGGAGGAGACACACATAATTACCTGAGATCGCTGCTCTGGGGTCCCCGCGGCGCAGTAGCTTTGCCAGAGCGTGTGGATGGTATTTCGGTGGCGATTGAAGCGGGCAGCGGCAGAGCTAATATCACCGTGCGAGAGAACACCGTTAAAACTTACCTTAAGTAAAAA
>MIQA02011683.1:0-14665 GCA_001887855.2 Sclerospora graminicola | reverse complement strand
CTAAATTAACCATCAATTACTAATCAGTACCCTATTCACCTAATTATTGCTAATCGGTACCCGGACCCGTTTTTTTGCCATCAGCCTTGCTAATCGGTACCCGTGAGATAAAAATGAACTATTTCACGAATCTCCTTGATGTCTTAACGCTGTTTGTGTATTCTGCATTAAGCACGACAAGTGCTTTGTTGCGCAACATGACGTATTATCTAGATAAATAGAATTGAAACGATTGATTATCATCCTTCCCACCGTACTCGACACATCAAAGTAAAATCGACCTTACACGTAACAGCTACACCATATTTTTTATTATTAGCAACAAAATTTAGCTGCTGTTGGTTCCATCCTTAAAGCGACTGGGTTTCACTATCCACACATGCATGTATTCCAAACTTTTGGCGGAGTAGTTGCGCCACATATTCGCAAAAGATCGTTACAATAACCATCAAAGGTCTAATCATCCTTTAAAAAAGCAGCAATTAGTACAAATAATGTCACATTATTGTAGTAGCACACAAACCGCTGCGTACATAGCCCTGGATATCTCCAAGGAAAAAAGATACGTCGTTTGGACCTGGAACGCATTTTGGCACCGAAAGAATACAACTCATTATCTACCGATTGCGCAAATACTTCAGTAGCTGAAATACTTTTTGTTTTTCATTATGTACATATAGGCAAAAGAATGAGCGTCAAATAAATTTATTCGCCTTCACCAATACTCATTTGCGTCGTTCAGTTACTAGAACCAGCATTTGTTCTTCGTTCATTTTTGAAGGGTACCGATTAGCAAGGCTGATGGCAAACTGGGTACCAATTAGCAATAATTATGTGAACAGGATACTGATTAGGAATTGATGGTTAATTTAGGGTACCGATTAGCGATTTCTCCCCAATAGATTCATTTTAATCTTTCAGCTGTTTCTAGTGTATGTGCACATATCGTTCGTTGTCTTGTGCCCATTGCTATGCGGAGTATATTTAATGAAGCAGCTTGTAGGAACGAGGAGAAAAAAGTAGCAGAAAAAGAGTATGGTATTGCACTCCCGCAAATTAGCTGGTTAAAAATCTAAGCTTACACTAAGCATATAGCAAAAAATAGGCTAGGGACCTGTTCCTTCGCTTTGTTATCAACTCGCCCAAATGATTGCTTGTCGCTTGTTCCATGTTATATCATAGCTCTAGACCGAAATCACTGATTTTGCTTATCTTTTTAATATGTGACCTATAATACTACACCATTACAGGTCCATGAGAAGGTTTTAACCGAATTGGATAAATAATAAATATACGTAAAATACGAAAGGTTCGCAACCAAAATGGAGATATCATCATCCAAAGTGAAATAATAATTAAATTATAGGAAAAGTTTCTACTGTACTGTAGCTGTTGGAATTCCGCGCTCATCTCATGTTTTCTTATACATGTATTTCCAACATGTACTGTAGATGTCGAAGAGCAAGAGAAAGCGCGTTATGAGGACATGAAGTATGGAAAGTAGGATAATACGAGTACATTGTCAATAAAAAATCTCTATACATGTACGACTGTACATTATTTGTTGATAGTCCTTTGTTGTCAATATCAATGGAGGATACACTGAATACGCTCACAACGACGCGATGTTTCCCATGTATTAAGCAAAAACGACTCGTACGGTTTGAGCAGTGTACATGTATCTGATTGCTGCATCTATGAAAGAAAAACCACACATGTCTAAGAGAGCAAGCCTTCGTGCATCAAAAGGTAATTAACAGCCGGTCGTTCACGACGGCTGCGCTTCTTGACCGAGTGCTCGGATACTTTGTCAGGTGGAGCAGTTACTGAACTCGGCGAGGATTCATCAACTACGCTTTCACCACACTCTTGTATAACCTCCTGACGACTCTCATCCTCCTCTTCATTGTTGTTGTTTTTCTCCCCTTCGTCATCGAGTTCATCCTCGCTACTCTCTTCAACTTCAAAGGTCTCGTCATCTTCACTATCTTCGTTCTTTTACTTTTTGATCGCGTCGATCGACTAGCGAGGAGGACAACAGAAGAATGAGGATGAGCTTTTAAAACACAAGAGAAAGGCACTTGATATTTTACGAACTGATTCAGATCGATGACATCGTCTTCTCTTAGAAATAGCAAGTCTTGGGCACTTTCGGGCACTTCTTCGGCAATTTCTTCTTCTTCATCATGCCCCACGTTTTTCAGAGTTGTTTCTTCGTCACTTTCGTCTTCATCTTCAGCCTCTTCATCGTCACAAACAAAATCTTCGTCTTCCTCTTCGTCGTCGTTCTCAGTAACAAGAGCAGCACCCCCCTCCTCCACTGCTGTTTGTTCGGCCTCGACAAGTTCGGGAAAAAGGTCCGTCGTGTCTTCATACGTCGTCCCAAACACCGAATTGCGACTTTAGACACTCAAAGATGGCAAGACAGACCTCACAAAACCACGATTCATCCCCAACTGGAATGTTAACAGTCAGTACAACGGGTGTTTGACACTGCTGATGGTACGCTTGGCTGCATTCTGGAATTCTTGAAGGCTGACTCAAATACTGAAGTTTGTACTTCACAAATCATAAACGTTCGTCCTGCCACAGCGTCATCGATTTCCTTCAACTTCGTTTTGTCAAAGTTGACGTCACACTTTCCCTGGATCATAAAGCTCCAGCCAGACAAAGTATGTGCTTGCCAGCAGGTGGTCGAGCAAAGGCCAATCCTGTTCTTACGCTCACATCGCTGCCGGTCCTTTCCGTACTACACGTACGTGATCACACAGTCCGCTTCCACAAGTCTTGCAACAGCCGTTCGCCGTAATGAAACGGGTGCATTTTTCCCCTCATAGTTGACTCCATCCAAAATAGAAAAATAGTACTACTGTACATTTCACTTTGGATGAGGATATCTCCATTTTGGTTGCGAACCTTTCGTATTTTACGTATATTTTAATTACTTTATCCACTTCGGTTGAAAACCTTTTCATTTAGACCTGTAAATGGTGTAGTATTATTGAGATCGGAGTGTTCTCTAAACTTCTTCTGTTCCCAAATGGAATAAATTATTTGCCTACTTGCCATCTGACTATTTTCTGCAATCAGTTTTTTTGCGTAAATATATAGCGATACACAGAGCGGAAGTTGTTGATGACGGGATTCGCTCAGCATTTTAAAGCTGGCAAAAAACGTCCAATTATCTATGAAAATCTCTCCAATTATCACCGGATTTTATTTCTAACGTATCTTTAATTTCTGTCCAGTATGGTAGTCATAACTTCTCACCTAATTATAATCTGTGCCAAAAATTTTTTTGGGTAAAAGTCCATCTAATCAGGATTTTTTATAGCCGTTTATCTATCGCTAATTGGCTAATGCATCAAAAATATTAACTCTTTCTGTTCGCGTTTCGCAAAAGTACGAAATGCCAATTTGGGTCGCTTTTTATATAAGATTTTGTATCACGCTAACCACACCTATCCCTTTGAATATCAGCTAACTAATCGGTATGCTGTCAATTTGTTTATTACCAATTGGTACGCTGCCAATTTTTTTGTCAACCCTTATTGGGCAAAACCAGGAGCGGCCAGGAGGCCCCAATACCTAACATCGATTTTTAATGCAGCTCTACTTGAGTTGTTAATATCAAAGATGAGAATAATAACAAGAACCAGCGATATTAAAAAGGTGTGGTTATTCTTCTCTGCAGCGATAGGGTTTTGCATTACCTTTTTGATTAGCACGTCGGAAGCAACTAAGTGATATCGTTCTCTGCTAGCTCTACATTCAAAACTTTCTTATCCTCTTAAAAAGACTTTTTTTTAGCAGGTTGATCTTCTATCTGAAGCAAATGTGTTTTTATAAACACACATTTTAGCACTCTCCCACGTGCACTTTCTTGTAACGCACGCGTGCTCCCCCCTATTTAGCTCGGTCTTTTTTTACACCAGTTTGAGCTTAAACAGAATGATTGTCTCACATTGTGGCACGTCTTTCAAACAACGAGTTTCCACTCGCATGACTTTCGTCTTTGTGGCAAGTACAAAATGCTACCTCCAAAGGTGTCAATATTTGCGCGTTCGGAACGCATGCGTTCATAGGTTCAAAATGCCTCACCGGCACCAATCGCATGAATGCTATCCAAATTCGGTACAGGTATAGCACTGCTACTGGTAGTGCAGTTAAAATATGCAACAGTTTCATCTTGAGAATTAGACTTTGATGATGTATTAATACTAAAAATCTCACAGCAAAAGTATCGTAGTGAATGACATGAGCCTTCGTCTTGTCGCTGCTACATGTGCTCCAAGTATTAGTGGACCGTTAACAGAAGATTTGCACGCGTTGGGCAAAGTACTGGACGTTGCCATCGTTGGGCAAAGTACTTGACGTTGCCATCGTTCTCGTCAGACAATTAAAGGGGAAGAGTGTGATTCCAGCAGAATATGAAAACGACATTACCTATTACATTACCGAACAAGACGTAAGGTGCCTAAGCATTGTAAAGCAGAAAAAAAATAATTTGGTATTTTTTCCGTAAAAGCAGAAAAAAATAATTTGGTATATTTTCCATTGTCGCTTGGGCACAAGTTGTTCATAAAAGTCCCACTAACAGGTAGAAACCCCCTTTGTCACTAGATTAAATGTTTACAGTTTTTGATAATGGTCCGTCCTATAGATTCATTGTTCGTCAATTATGAAAAATGTTTCAGTTTCTTCGTCGGTGAGTCAACATTATCCAGCAATACCTTTGGCTTTCGACTCTTTGGTGGGAGTTTGTGCTTCCAAAGTGTGCAGTTGGCTAGGTACTTTGGACACTTGTCGTGGCGGTTGGTGCCTCGGCATTTTTCGTTGCCAGTTTTATCGAAACCTTCACACCAAGTCCATTGGTAGTGTTCGCAGCTCTTGACTTTGTGCCCTTCAAAATGCGTAGGTACCACCCGCACGACGACGGGAACCACATCCTCCATCAACTGTCGTTCAAGTGCCGTCGATGTGATTGTCTGGCCTTGACTGGCACATAAAGCTTGATAAGCTCGACGCTTGATCTCTGTGCAGCGATTGCAGATTTGAAATGAGTTCATAAAGTGCTCGAGACCAATTGAGCCACTATCGTCGACGACGAGCGATGTAAAGAGGGTCTGAGCATCTGCTGCCACATTCGAGGTGAAGTCGGATTTGTTGGTGGTTTCCTCCTTGATCTGGTGATGCAGCATCATTTGTTGAAATCGAGGCAAGGTGAGAACCTTTGTGGCCGGATCGCAAAATTGGTGGAAGATCTGAACGAGTTTAAAATCCGCAATATCTGGAGTGAAGGCCAAACGACCGCCTCTGTTACTTAGGGAAGCTGTCGCACGAGTCGCAGAGACTGCGCGCTGAATCGAGGGTCTTGGCTTTAAAGGTGCTGCGATTTTGACTTTCGTTGTGGGTGGCATTGAACCTGATCGATGTAGCATGGAAACTCCATTCATTTTGAGCATCGTATCCATAGCTGCCGAGTTCGCCATGGCCACGGCCGCTGCTAGCTGAGCGTTGGCAGTATCTGTCTGTACCTGTTGGCTGTGGAATAGTGCTGCGTTCACTAATGACTCGGTATTTAAGAAAAATGGATGGATTTGCTGACCAAAGTTGTCCAAGAACTGGTTAGCTGCAGCGGCGTACCCCGGTGGTGATAGTAAGTCGTAGGGTACCACATTAGGGTTTGTAGCAGCGTTGGGTGCCGCTATGACAGGATTAACAGAAGTCATGTCAATTGGCAGCAAGGACTGACTGGCTGCCGCTAAGATATTCGGTGGTACGGCAAAGCTGCTATTGGTAATATCGGAAAGATCAAAACTGTGTTGCTGGGAATGTTGTGAGCTCTCGTAGATCGAGTTAAGCATGTCAATCACGTTGGAAATTTCGGGCTCAGGTTTATCAGCTTCCGGACCCATTGGCTCCGCTTTTGTGCTATTATATCCAATAAAAGGATTACCATAAGGAGTTTCTTCATGCGCAAATAAATGCAATGGAGAGAGCACTGCAGAAGAGGTTGAGGCTGTGGAGAGCTTTGAAGGTGACTCTACCATTGCTAAAAGTTCAGCTTCTGTAAACACTGGAAGACCATTGCCATCGGTGTCTGATAGTATAAACGGCTCATCTTCCCCGCCAGCAACTTCTTCGTCATTGTCGCTGGCTTCTCTTGGCTCACTTTGAATCTGTTGATCAAGCGTTGGCATAGTATTAAGTTGGCTAATGCGGCGCTTTCCGCGGGGTGACGTCGTGAATCCTGGTTCATACACGCATTTGGTCGAAAGCAACGCAAAACGTGCCGGTAAGGTGGCGGTAGGAGTACCATTCGCTTTGAGGCTTTCATCGGTTGTATTGTCGAGCTTTGTGTCAATTGTCAGCCCAAGCTTGTTGGCAGATACCTGCTTCACTTGGATTTGCTCTTGCTCGTGACGAAATTGCTCCTTCAACGGACTGAAAGGTTGGAACTCGTCGAGGTCAAGTAAATCGTCCTCGTGACAAACTACCGAAGTGGCTGCTAGAGCCCATAAATCTATAAATAGAGAACGACATCATTAGAATTTGACCGTGTTTAAAGCACAGTCGATAAATTCAGTTTACCATCTACGCCGTCTTCAGTATTGTGTACGGAATAAAAGGTGTCGAAGTTGAACAAATCCGAGTCTAAATCCTGCATAACCGCTGAGGATGTTGCGTGTCGACGATCCTCTGAGTGAGCTTGCTGGCGAAGGTTCCAGATAGCTTTTGATCTCTTGATTCCGGCTTGTCAATGAAGAAGAGCTATTCGCAGACATCTCGGTGTTGGACCTAAATTTAGTCGCCTAAACTGGTTTTGGTGAAGTGCTAACTCTTATCTCGTACTGAAGTACTATTTCTGGACCTGTGACAATTAACAAGCTACTTAACAATGACAATTCACCTCATCATTAGATGTGTAATCGTATTGGCGATTTGCTACGAGCGCATTGCAAAGCTTCAATTAATATTACGTCTTGGCAGGTTGCGTCACGGCTGATCACCACAAATCCAGCAGTAAGGGTTGTGAATTGCACATAACCGGTAAATTGATGAGAGGATAGTACAGTATGGATGCGTTCAAGGTCCAAGATGACCGCTTTGGTTGTTGCTATTTGTATGCTAACCTTAATAGATTCAGCACATGCGCAAGAAGTAAAGGCATCTGCTACAATAAAATACTATGGCGACCGCTGCAACCACAAATATACTTACTGTTTGAATCTCTTCGTGTTATTTTCAAATCGAAGCACTGAAACGTTTTCATCAAGTTCGTTGTCTAAATCCTCCCCCCCCAGATTTCCGACTTTAAAGAGGGCATGTGTCGAATATTCTCCGCCATCGATCAGTTAATACACGAAGGAGTTCAGACCGCATGGCGAGCTAACACGTTGATCAATGCACTCAGGAGCTCAACACAAGATTTGCCAGACAGACGGACAAGGCATTTGGCGTGTTGCACGCCCTGCACATGATGTGACACGTCGCAACAGCTGCAGACTAGCTTGATAACTTCGCATAAGGATGAGTTAGAATGCACGTATCGAAGCAAAACCGTGTTGGCTCGCAATCCGTACGCAAGACACGTCACCGACTCATGATGAACACGCTCTAGCGAGGAATCAAGACCGACTACGCAAGCAACGTCGACAGAAAAGCAGCTCAACTGGCAGCTCAAAGATATATTGTGCTGACCAGCTACTGATAAATACATGTATCGCAACATGTAAAACAACCTTTGTATTTAATATGATACAATTTCTTCACTTACATGCAGTATTATTCGCGTTGTACATGGTTTTTTATCTCCATGTTTCGACTCTATAGCGTCATAGCGTCACAGACCAGGCGCCATCAAATACAGGCGCAGGTGTCATTGAAGGCGTCGTGGGGGACACTGGACGAACACAGACTTCGTTTTTAATTGTCATTGGGGGCGGTACCTTAGCAGTCGTCGATTCCGATCCAAAGAGCAGCACTTCCAAGATCTTGACCTCGAGTAGGTCAAAGCAACTTTGAATTGTGGTAACGTTACTTGATGATCCTATCGTGTTTTGCACAGTGTCGGAGCTAAGCCGTGCTCGCTTCAGTGTGAGGTCACAGGGGGGTGGTGGCTGCTGCAGGACGCCACTGGCCTGTTGCTCAAGAATGCGCTTCTTGCGCTTGTGCAGTCGCTGCTGATTCGCATTGGCTTTTCGGCGGTGAAAGTCGCACAACTTGTGTAACGTGCCATCGAGCTTGGTGGCACGCGGGGCGTCGCAAAACTTGCTGCGGTAGGCACACTGCATTTCTCGAGGGAGGATCGTGGACGGAAGCATACGATCGATCTCTGTGCTGTTCTGTACCACGCGAGATTTTCTGGAATAACAAACACCCTTCCGAAACCGCCGCAGCCGCCTTGTTCTATTCAACAGACAGGGCGTCTCAAAGCGGGCGTCGACTCTTGAAGACCGTCGCGGTGTGTTCAGCAAAAGTCTGTTGACGGGGGGATGCGCTCTTGTGCTTGTCCAGGCTGAGCACGTCGGCTACGTCTAGCTCTCACTATGGTGATCTTTGGGTGAAGGCGCACAGAGCCACGCGCAAGTCGGACAGCAACGGATCGTACTCGTCATTGGCCTGTTTTCCTCCCCTTGTCGTCAAATCGGGCCCCCTGCTCTGCTGGCAAAATGGGAAGGTTGCGTCAGCACGGCCCCGGCCGAGCACACAAAAATCCTGGCTGCTTTCACCAATGATGGTGTTTATTCGAACCAAATTGCACAGTACATGTGTTAGTTAATTCATGTTTTTGATTAAAAGCTGAGGAAGTTCACTGTGCTCATCACTTGGTGGCGAGACGCCAGACTTTTAATTTTATTAAGTATACTCAATTTTGTATGCTGTATGTATGCTTCAGCAACTGTGTGGGACTTGTACAGTACTACGTGCAATTGCGCCTAGACAGTCCGCTCGCTTGCCGCGTTGAAGTTGCCTAAGAACAAGTTTTAAGCAACGCATGTATGGTCGTCATCAGGGCTTATCCAGGTAACGAAGTGAGCAGTCAGTTAGATTGACGATAGAGATGCATCCCCGGCGTCAATGTATACAGCAGAAGGTAGGTGGAAGACCAAATTCCATTCAACAAATTACGATAATTATTACGAACGGAAATGACTGTCACAACCAAACTTTGATGGATCACAACATCAATGGGCCAGGTGCGCAGAAAGCACCATGACGATCGCTTCTTGTCGGTGCAAAGTCGTGACTGACGTTAAGCGCCGATCGCGGCTACATGTCAGCAAATTGGCAACGCCGGTACCTTGCTTGATATGTCATGTATTGTCCTAATGACGAACGTTTCAACGTGAATTGAGTGACAGGGTGTACTCATGTGACATTGTTGCGTGGTCCTGTATGTTGTGGCGCTCAAAGTCAATGGTCTCGTACCTTTTCAAGGACGTCTCACAAGTTCAGGCGAATGGATAGCTGTTCGCTATTTTCCTATCTTCAGTGCGGATGTGTTATCGTTTGTCTCAAGTAATCATGACTAGGGCTCAAACCCAGGCCCAACCCGCACCGCAAAAGCCGCACCCAGCCCGCGCAGTTTGGGCTGCGGGTTGACCTGAGCCCAACCCGCAGCCCACACACAACCCACAGTAAGGTAAATTGGAATTTTAACTTTAACAACCCACAGTTGAGGGGGGGGGCTGTCCGGCGCCCTCTGTCACAACAAGAAAAAAAAGTGATGCAGCACAGCTCGTACTGAATCAAGGAAGGACAACGTAACTGCGCGGAACATTATAAAAAACAAAGACGAAAGATTGCCTCTGGGATGGTGTTTACTACAGAGGTCGGTTGAATATGAGCGTGCACTGGCATTTAGGCGACTAACATTTGAAATATTACTAGTAAATTATGTCGTAGCAAGCAGACGCACTCAAGCACAAGGTATTTTACCTAGAGCTCGCTGCCTCAATTACTAAACCGCATATTAGACAATTAGCTCAATCTATGATTAGTATAATCTTTATATTCTTCAGCCACCCTCGCAGTTTTTTCACCTCAAACATTGAGTAGCTTCCCACGCCACCTCCACCTCGTGTAGACGGATGTAAGTAAACCGTCTCATAGTGGAGGAGATAATATTCTACCAGAAGAGAATCCACGCCTTCTGACGAAGCCCTTCCTTGCCAATGTGCAACACACTAACCCAAGCAGCCAGCAACCCAACCCGCAAGCCGCGGGCTGGGCTGCGGGTCGACCTCAACCCGCACCAAACCCCGCGGGTTTGAACCCTAATCATGACTATCTTGCCAATCTACAATGGTATTCCGCACTTTTTAGCTCTCCCACTGTACCACTTACTTCCACGAAACGAGGTCTGCCTTGAATTAACAACTAAACAAACATGAAGCAAAGAAGCTGCACAATGACGAACGCACTTTGGTTTACGGTAGTAATGAGCCTAAAAGACGAACGCTCGTGTCAGACGAAGATGGAAGACAGCCAACGGACTAGCGCAAATCAATGCAAACAGTGATTCATCTCCCAATATATGGGTTCACACACCTGAACTGGTGCTGCTGACTTGTGGCCGCGATCTGCACTTTATGTCAGTCACGACTTTGTACTGACAAAAAGCGATCGTCATGGTGTTTTCTGCGCACCTGGTCCTTTGATGCCGTGATCCATCAAAGTTTGGTTGGTGACAGTCATTTCCGTATTGGGCTATAGTAATAATTATCGTAATTTGTTGCATGGAATTTCGTTTTTCCACCTACCTTCTGCTGTTTACGTTGACGCCGGGAATGCATCTCTATCGTCAATCTATAAGGAATACTCATTTTGGTCCTGTGTGTTGCCGCACTCAAAGTCAATGGTCTCGTAACTCTTCAAGGACGTCTCACAACCTCAGGCCAATGGATAGTTGTTCGCTATTTTTCTATCGTCAGTACGGATGTGTTATCGTTTGTCTCGAAGTAATCATGACTATCTTGTCAATCTACCAACGGTATTCCGCACCTTTTAGCTCTCCAGCAGGTACCACTTCTCCCACGAAAAACGAGGTCTGCCTTGAATTAACAACTAAACAAAAATATGAAGCAAAGAAGCTGCAAAATGACGAACGCACTTTGATTTACTGTAGCAGTGCAACAGTGCGAGCCTAAAAGACGAACGCTTTTGCCAGACGAAGCCGGAATACAGCCAGCCAACTGACTAGCGCAAATCAATGCAACCAGGGATTCATCTCCCAGTATGGGTTCATAAAAACTAAGAGTTGCCGATTGGACTATACCGGTAATAAGCTAGTCATCCTAGAACCATGTCTAGGTCTCATATATACGAGCCGATAAAACGCCGTATAGTTAGGCTGTCATAACTATGTGTATCGTACTGTAGTTACGTTCCGTACCTTGACGATAACGTGGACGTTCTACTTACTGGAACTCAAATCTTCTCCCTGGGGTGAACATTTACTACACTATAATGGACGAACACTTTGTGTGGGTTGTGAAAACAGTGCTCCCGTGGCACCCTTGTAGTCTTGGGCATCGACTTATCAATGCAACAGCAAGTAAACCGGAAGTTGTGGTGCTCCAAATTACTCGGACTTGCTGCATAGACTGAAAATGTGTCCAAATATTTTCGTTTGCATGGCAATAGGTTGCAGTCGCGTACGCCAGTGTAACCTTCTTGATCTCTCGAGCGCAAAAATATGTTGATTGACTAACTGAATTAAAGCCAATTTGGTCATTGCAGGATGTTTGATTCGGAGCTTGGAAAGGAAGTCAACGATTTTTACCTCATGCAAATGGGAGCAGGCGTACATAGACGGGATTGCACAAGGTCTTTCGACATAACGTGGTACACACTATCCGGGTTGTTCACTTCGAAAAATGAAAAATATTTTTGTCGTTGTTGCCAAAGTTGTTGTAAAACGTAGTCTATTTAGTAATAATTAACTATTAGCTACAATAAAATTCCTAAGTACTCCGTGTAAACCTTCCTCTGATCGATACTCTTCTCGGTGAAACGAGAGTAACAAATTCCGACGAACATTCGGTCGATTCAGCATCACGCCTTGGATGCTTTCGAGACATATCTGTAAACGTATCCCACGTAACCGCGTACTTGCATATTTCTTTTCGAACATTATAACCGCTTGCACCTGCTCCAAGGTCTTCTTCCACAGATAACCAATATGCTCGTGCTCTGTCCTTCGTATACCTTGAAAAATGTTTTCATTACGTAGTTGCCATAGCCAGATCGTTCCTATCGAGCATATCGCCCACCACAATCTGGCCATTTCCTTGCTGCATGCGTTGGCTTGACTGCCACATCTGATCGACAACCTCTGCATAATAGCTTGAGAAACCGGTGGGGCCTGCCTGGTTACAAAATACCACTTGTAAGGATCCAGATCAGTCGCATCGGCCCACCATCCGTTCCAAAAACTTAAAATGCGTGCCCATAATTTTTGCGCACGCGTACACCCCCACACAATATGTGTGACCCCTTTCCCAGGTGCTGAGCAATGATCGTCCATTGCGCACCCGCCTTGTGATGTATACCCATCATAGTAACAATTGAGCTGAAACGTGGCCATGCGATAGAGACTCCATCGTTGATAGTCCGACAGCATGTGGTCATGCTTCCAGACATCTCTTGTTGTCTGGTCTTGAACAAAGCCGTTCCAAGTATCGCGCTCCCTTTTCTCTTGCCAATGCTCGTTGTTGCCAAAGTTGACACACTATCCGAAAATGAAAATTAGTTGGTGTACCGGCCGGGCTGGTACACAAAAAATCGGAGTTAACCGGGCTACTTCGGTAAGACACATGACTGTTCAGCCAATTATTTTGTCGTAGTTGTCAACAACATCATCGGTTCTTTGACTTTGGATTGCCTGCTCCTTAGCAACTCCTAAAACAATTGTGGCATTCAATCAGTGTGTGGCATAAAACCCGTATCCATCCAATTGGTGCCGTTTTCGTTTACGACAATCCTTTTTTATATCGCGCCATTGACAAGGACAAATGTAAATTCTGCAAATCGAAAGTAGAGACGTTTTGAATGCAGATGTCAATCAACCGGAGCTTGAGGCGTGGCGCACCGCTGCTCATTTTTAACTCGTCGAAAAATATTACCAGCTCGTCCCAAACGTCAACGCTCGTCGAAGAGTATTAAATAGCTTGACGAGAGTTGAATTATCTATTGAGGACGTCGCTGTTCAATCTATTGATTTTTTTTCACAACCAGGCCAAAAAAACTTTTCAACGTCTTAAGAAACTTTATCTCCGTAGCACACAAGGAAACGGTGGTGAACAAGAGAAGGTGGACAATTTGCTACAAATCCTGTTCGCTAACGAAGTGGTTCCAAGCCTGAACTATATGACTTGGCCGAAAAGAAGCCTACGCTGAATATACCTCCAAAACATAATTAAATCAGCAACATCGTCAGTAGAATATAAAAGATATTCTTGCAAATATACCCCGCTGGGGGGAATGCAGTAAAAGAGCATGAGGAAGCTTTCAAAAAGAAACACAATTCGGGGCCTTTGAAGTGTAATACAAGGCATTTGTTTTTACACATCTTGGCGTTACAATTTTTACTTATACGCAGGGTCTACAACATCACCACCATCATTTCCCATTGATCATGTTGTTGTTGTAAAACGTAGTCTATTTAGTAAATTTTAACTATTAGCTACAATAAAATTCCGTAGTACTCGGTGTAAACCTTCCTGTGATCGATACTCATCCCGTCGTAACGAAAGTAATAATTCTTGACGATCAATAGGTCGGTCTTGCATCTCACCTTGGATGCTTTCGAGAGCAACCTGATTCCTCTTAACCTTGAACTTGTACGTCTCTTTTCAAACTCGATGACCGCTTGAAGTTGCTCCAAGGTCTTTTTCCATAGAAAACCCAGGTGCTCATGCGCAGTCCTTGTTATCCCTTGGAAAATATGTTCGTTGCGTAGCTGCCATAGCCACGTCGCGCCTATCGAGCAAAATGCCCACCATAGTCTGGGCATCTCCTTGCTACAGGCTTGGGCTTGGTGCCCACATCGAACTTTGAGCCGCTTCATAATTACTGGTGACAGAGGCGGAGCCTGCCGAGTGACAAAATGCCATTTGTATGGATTTAAATCCTCCGCATTCGCCCACCAACCATTCCATAAGCTTAAAACGCGTGTCCACAGTTTCTGTGCACGCGTACACCCCCAGTCAATATGTGTGACCCCTTTCCCGGGTGCTAAACAATTATCATCCATTGTGCACCCGCTTTGTGATGTGGTGAAGTGCTCCAGAAGTTAACGGACTAATGATGATGGATGCCCGCACCGGATTGGCTGAAATGTTACCCTAAGCCGGATGCCCAGACCGGCCAGGAATAAGATGCAATTTGGGACTGCCAGGCACCCTTGTAGGCGGTCGGGCGGTGCCTGGCTGGAAATCAAGTCGGCGGACCTGACAGGGGGCGAGGTTAGTCGGATAAGCGAGCTGAGCAGACGGAAGGACTATGGAGGTTGGACGGCCGAGGCGCGGATGGCGGACGGCCAAGATGGCGGACTGCGCGTAAGGATGGAGTGGAAGGAGCCCGAAAGAAGAGGATTGTTCTAGTGGAAAGAGTATGCACCGGATCGTAGGAAGGGCTGCCAAGGGATTGCTAGCGT
>MIQA02011674.1:0-11418 GCA_001887855.2 Sclerospora graminicola | reverse complement strand
TTCCTAGACGAACATACATATGCAATGAATCGTAGTCTATAAGACTGCTATTTGCGTAATCGTCGCGTTCTTCAGTTTAATAAAGATATTGACCTTATACGTCACACCGTTTTACCCCACGCATGCTCTACACCCTAAATGAAAAGGTTTGCAACCAAAGTAGAAAGGTAATATAAACATACGTAAAATAGCAACAAAGTGGAAAAATCCTCATCCAAAGTGAAATATACTATATTTTTTTGTTTACTGATGGCATCTACGTGCAGTACCTAATTTCCAACATCAACCAAACAACGGTTGAGCAGTAGAGGGACTAAATAAGCAATTAGCAATTAGCGAACCAATTCCGGGAGGCAAAACTACCATGGAAGATGACCCAGGGCCTGCCCTTGGTGAATTGGGAGGGTCTAAAAGAATGGAGGGTGGTCAACTCGACCAGGAGCATCGCAGGCAAATACCGGGAAATAGTGCCGGAGACCCAAGAGTTGGAAACCGACACCGACGGCACGGATCTTCAACCAGAGGTAGAACCGGTAACCGTACAGGATGTACCGGTTTCAGATTCAATACCATCTGATGTTCCGACAAAACAGGAGCTAAATAAGCATAAAAAATCGAACGCAGATGATCACAAAAATACAGCAGGGGTCCGGACAAGCCTCTGCAGCATAAAAAAAACGGAGCACACCATTAACGAAGGGAGGTTCCACGAGTCATATCAGGAGGAAGGGCGGCTCCACGTGCCACATCATGAGGCAAGTCACAGAGTCAGTACAGTGCGGAAATGGTAGGAGCGCTCTTAACCAGCTTAAGTCAGGCTACTATTGTAAGGCCACGTGTTCAAGCGTGGTTAGTCCTCACGCAAGAACTCGTTCCGGAAATTTATGTCTAAGCGCGTGGACCGTTGTCTAGGTTATCGCCGGCTGCTATACGATTGCCACAACTTAAACAGGAAGAAGTGGATAGATAAATAGACCAGTTTGAAATCATTGTGATGGAAAACAAAAAAGACTGGGAAATGTGGAGATACAAGGTGCCAGAAATCCACTCAGACATTTGAGGCCATTTTTTGGAAACTACTTGGCCAGGAAAAGGTACACGGAGAAGATAAACAGTTGACCCCGCTAACGGGGTGGGCAGCTAAACTTACAGGTCAGAAGTGTACGCCGACAACCAAAAACGTAGCGCATAAAGCATTTTTATTTAAGAAGGAAGTTTATTCACCGGATGAAATAACGACTCTAAGACGGGTATGCGAGAAAGATTATGGAAAATTCGCTCTCTTACAATGCAGAGAGGGGACAGAAGAAGAAGGGACAATTGTGAAAGGACTAGCGGAAGGGACAATTCTTGCGAGACAACTTCCACATTTTATTAAACGGATTATGTTGTTCGGAGAGCAAGTTCAACTGGTGCAGACCATACGATCTCAAGTGGAGGGCTGTCTAATTTTAGATTTGACCGGAGAAAGCCTTATTAAGAAAGCGTTCCTGAATACCAAAAGCATTCAAGAAAGTATTGCTACGGCACATAGCAAAGGTTCGAGTGAGTTATGGATGATGGTGGCGCAGGTGAAAACCATATGCTAAAACACCGGCAACCACTCCTTATATTTTCATTTTTTCACAAGAGAAATTGCAGAAAAATTTGAATGGATGAAGGGTTTTTCCATAGATATGAACATGAATTGAAAACTCTACATAGCAAGCGAATCAAAGAATCAGGCAACCCTTGGAAAAACAAGTGGACGGAAATGGGGAAGTATATGGTCACCAAGGGCTATACACATGCGTATTGAAGAATGTAACGCGAACCTTAGTTTTGACGAAGTTATACGGGATGCTACATTCCCTACTAGGTGTGAACTTTCAGCTCGAAAACTTGGACAGGGGTGGTCCCTTTTCAGATACCTCCACGCAATGGGAGGTGTCATTTGATACAGACACCTACCCCGCGGCTCTACGCAGTATTTTGAGAATCTCATGGTGTGGTATTATATTAGTGGTAGAACATCTGACCAAAAGGAGAAGGAAAAAATTGCACCGGCACAGAAATACATGCTGCTCAGGGGGAAACACGCGAACCACACAAGGATGGTCGATAGGATACTACTACGAACGCAGTCCCAGTAGAGGAAGAACGGCGACGGACACAGCGGAAAGCAGATCAAAGGTCATTCAGTGCACAGCACAACATGGAACATGGTTGGAAGGCAGTGACTAGGCTTAGCCGTAACATAGTAGGGACCAAGTGAACAACAGGGGTGTCCATCTCACAGATCGTAAAAAAGGAGCATACATCCCAACATGCATACCACGAACCTGTTATTTCAGAAGAACTTCAAAAAAGAGCTAGTCACAACGACAGACCCAGATCAGAAGGAAGCCAAAGTACTTGGCCCAATAAATCAGAAATTGACACATACGCAGGGCGAGATGGATCCTTATCGGTCTCGATAAAACAACATCATCATACTGATATGCTGGTCCAAGAAAAGGCACACAAGGGCAGGGTGACGACCCTTCTAAGGGAAGTAAGGTGAGATGAAGTTAAAAATTAATGCGGTCGTTCATGATGACCGGTCGGAAGACCGGGATGATCGGGCGATCGCCCTAGCGGTGATCTACCCGATCAAGAGATCGACCAGAATTTACGGAGAGCCCCGTCTGATATTTGGTCCTCCCGGCCTGTAGAAATCCGAGTTCCTCCTTTCTGGATTTG
Source organism: Sclerospora graminicola (assembly GCA_001887855.2). NCBI lineage: Eukaryota > Oomycota > Peronosporomycetes > Peronosporales > Peronosporaceae > Sclerospora > Sclerospora graminicola. The sequence continues at coordinate 8,697 of MIQA02011674.1, read as the reverse complement.
GAAATCGGCTCCACCACAAATGATTTGGATCGCGGCAACAGCCTATAACCAAAACAGTTGGAAAATGTCCTTGTTAAGTCCGCGCTCCCAAAACGATTAGTGCTTAAGGATGCGCAGACATATTTGGTGTATTAGTACCAAAGTAGAAAATGCAACGATGATGTGCTGTATTTTGCGTCGTGCTGACTAGTCGCTTAGCTAAAAAGAAAATGTATTATATAAAGTAAAAAAAGCGTATACTAAAATTTCCGAACTTGAAAAAAACTTGAAAATGTTGTGCACGAAATTCACTGAACTTTGCTTAACTGGTCATTTCACTTTTTCACCCTTGACAAAAACACTATCGAAATTCCAACACTCCTTCCAAAGACACCGAGGGTTCTTGTGAGCACATACAAATTATGAAGTCATTTATGCATTAATATATCCGTGACTTGACCCTTAAATCAAACCAATTTTGTTCCGCAATTGTTCCACTCTTGGTGCACTCAAAGTCTTTATCACCAGGTCTGCCACCACGTCCTGACTCGCGACATGCTCTGGTAACACCTTGCCCTTTTTTGCCTAGTCCTTCAGAAATTTCAGCTTTATGACAACATGCTTTGCGCTAGCGGCGCTGGCTTCGTCCTGAAGTTGCTTAATAGCTGTCTGATTGTCAATTTTGAGGTCAATCGGCGCTTTCGTCTTCATTCAATTTCCTCGAGCAATCCTTTCATGCCAAGCGCCTCTCTCCCGCGACTGCTGCAGCGACAAATTCGGCCTCGGCTGTTGATAATGCAACAGAAGCTTGTTTCTGGCAACTCGAACCGACCACAATACCGCTCACGTAAATTACCACTGATTTGACACTCTTTCTGCCCAGATTGTTTGCCACATAATCGACATCGGTGTAGCTGGTGATGCGAGGTGGCATCGGTAGGTCATCATCATGTTTCAAAACCAATTTCAAACTTTTTGTACCTTTGAGGTACCGTACGATCAATTTCGCAGCATTAATGTGGATGCGTGTGTGCGTCTCGTCACAGTGTCTACCAAACCATGGTTTTTCAACATCTCATATATAGTCGCTTCTTCGTTTATTAGGTAGCCCTCACTCGAACCTCCTTCGATTCTCATGCCCAGAAACTTTCAACTTTTCCAAGATCCTTTAATTCCAGAATCGCCATGTCTAGAAAAACCTTCTTCACTAAATCCTCATCACCAGTAAATCGTCGACGTATACTCCTGCCAGTACTGTTCCTGCTGGATCCGCGCGTACAAACACACAGGCTAGCAAAAACCCATTCCTAGCATAGTTTTCTGCAGGAGCTCGTACCACAGCGTCCCTGCCCATATAAATCCGATTTAAGAACCAAATCGTTTTTCGTACCAACTCCAAACTTTTCCAATTGTTCATTCGTCACCTCCATACCCTGAGGTATTTTAAGATGTATTTCATTCTCATCTTCTGTTAGCATCCTTGGGTATGCGCTAGGGGGTCCTCCATGTCGCGCAGGTACGTTCCATATATGTGACATCACCAAAATGACCTTCAAATTATTGATTCCCAATACTGTAGAGAAAAGCATCAGGTAGTCCTCCCTGGACACTTGCCTGTCACCTATGGCAACTAGCCGCGCTTTGTAGCGATCGATCGTTTGAACTGCCTCGGGTTTCGTCTTGCAGACGCACTTTGTAGGTAGTGGGGTCTTTCCTTCAAATTTTCGGGCCAGTCCCCATGTCCCGACTTCTTCCAGTGACTTCAGTTCGGCTTCTTCCGCCGTCTTCCATTGATCCGAGTTTTTGCTATCGTGTGCCCGCCTTATTCGTTGGACCAGGCACCGGCGCATTGTTTCTACTTCCGGGGTCTTTTAAAACCACAACCGCGAAAGCGTAAAACAAACTTTTCCCATTTTCCGTAGGAGCAGCTTTAACCTTCGACCTGTCCAGCACTTGATTCGTGGTCCTCTGTGTTTCTTCTGCCGCGTTTCTGCTTCCCTTGGCTCTCTTCTGTTTTGTCTCTTCTTTGAGCCACAACATCCGGGGTTTTTGTCTCCCGGATTTCCTCGGTCACCCTTATCCGGTGCCCTCTTTTCAACTCTTTCCTTATCCGGTGCCCTCTTTTCAACTTTTCTTGAGCCTCCATTTGCCTTTCCACGATTTGCCCTTTCCTGAGCAAGGTTCTCTCTTCTTCGCATTCCATTGTGCGAGATATTTGCTTACTGACGTCTTCGGTGAGCGCCCCAATCTGCCTCACCTTTCTGGTTATTGTTACAGACCTGTTCTTCAGGAGCAACACCTTGTACCCCTTGGTTTCATCGTTTCTTTCCTAATATTAGGGCCCTTTCAGCATGCTTTACAAAGGATTTCTTGCTTGGGTCTCGCCAGACCATACACGGCGACCCAAACTAACGACGTTTCTCACACTCGTTGGTTCATTCGTTAACATTTGGATTGGCGAGGAGGCCCTGCCGGGGTTGACTCGTCGGTCTGCGGTTGAGTATGTAAGTAGCATATTCAGCCCCTTCGGACCAAAACAAAAGAGGTACACCGGAGCTAAAGATCATGCACCGAACCATGTTTAAAATGGTTCTGTTCATGCGCCCCGCTTTGCCATTCGATGATGGACTGCCAGCTTTGGTGGTCTGTACACCAGTTTGCTTCGACATTTCTGTACTCGCCGCGTCCATCTGTTCGTAGGACGTGCACAAACCAGTATCCAAACATTTTTGCTGATCGACCGTTTGATCGGGCAGCGAATACATGCACATAATTCCAAAAGTGGTCAACGAAAACGACCAGAAAATGGTTTCTACGTCGGTCGAGGACCCTTGAGATCGCTGCATATCACTCCACCGACTGGTTTAATTGGAGAGTTTCTTCCACTATCAACCTTTGACTACCTCAACTTGACCGCTATTCCTTTGGCGCAAGTGAGGAAGTTCGGTCTCGAAAAATTCGTAATCTATATTTCCATATTTGATATCATTTGCAAGCATTTCGGCTGAGTTGTACGCTAAATGCCCCAGACGTGTGTGGAAGTGATGAAGCGTGCCTTCTTGCACGTCGTCATGTGCTCCTTCGTTCGACACATTCATTATCATGTTCGCAAACATTTTCGACACTTCTTTTAGTCGATCTGCCCGAGTTTGGCAACAAAAACAGACCCGAATACTTTCACCTAAAAGCGAACTTGGTTGCGAACTAAAAAATCATCTTCATTTTTTTGCCGTTGGCTTGCAGCACACAACCATTTTTGCACAGGCAACTAAGTGAAATTAGGTTGTTGGACAGGCTCGGCGCAAAGAGGACATTCGTTAACACGATGCATGCACCTTCATTCGAGACACTTTTTAGGGTTACTCTTCCAATCTTTTCGACACGCAGCGTTCCTCCATCCGGGAGGGTTAAGCTTTCATTTTTGCGGCATGTCACCGCACCTTTCAAAAGACTTTCGTCGCACACGAGGTGCCGGCAAGCCCCACTATTGATGATCCACAGGTCTCCATCGAAATTTTACGCTCTCTCGATTTAACATTTTCTTCAACATTTCTTTCAGTGGTGGCCAAGACAAAACGATGGTCAATTCCTGCATCGCTCGTCCTTTCTCTGTTCCCACCAAATTAAGACCTGTTTCTTCGGTTATGCTGCGGGCAATTGCGTCGAATATGCCCCTCTGACCCACATCCATAGCAGATCATTTTTGTTATTCCTTCAACGACCGCATTTACCTCAAATTCCCGGGTCTTTTCGTACTTGGGCCTTCTTCATCGATCTCTTGTGCTAGGCAATCAACTCTTGCGCATGTTGTAGATAATCTAGACGGTGAGGATTATACTATAAAAGAAGTCTCAATTTTAATTGGGAAACACTAAGGGCACCGCCAAAATTGATTTGGGCACCCAATCGGACTTGGTATTTGGATAGGAGAAATGAAAAATGTAAATACACTAATACCACCACAAATAGGACAATTTTTTGTGCCATAACTTATAGTACCAACGAAATTTTGCCATTATAATCGTACTTATTCACTCTCAAATTGGCGTTGTACAAGGTTTTATTGTAAGAACACTTATTAATAATTGAAACTGCGTTGCAAGCAGTTTATTCGTTCTATGTAAAAAGCTTTCAATTAATTAATTTAAAAAATGATCCTTGCTTATAGTATTTATAGCAAATTATACTAAAATAAGGTAGGGACGTTATGAAACATCTAATCCCTTTTACTAGATAAACTAAGATAAAAACACATTTGCTGGATATAGTTGGCTTAATTGCTTAATGTTTTTCAGACTGCAACTATCAGAGAATTTATTTGATGCGAAAGTTATAACTTTCTGCGATTTTATTGCCAACTTGACTGCAAAACTTTTTACCGTCATAAAATTTAAGTATTTTTAACACACTTATGCTACATCGACGATCTAAGCAAAGTATTAAACGGTGTCTAAATTACCCCTAGACTCCTTGTAACGTTGTCCTAAGTCTGGGAACAAAGTACCCAAGCATATGACAGCGTTGATTGGTTGTATGCAAAATCTTCTTCCAAGATACCATAACAGTGGTGATTTATTGATAACTTAGTTGGATGAAATATTTTTAATAGACTTGCGTCTTCGTTTCTTTCAAACGCACATGTTGTCATTATACGTCGAAAATCTAAGCACTGTAAGATAATTGCGAATACCTTTTATGTCGAGAAATTAATTCGACTAAGTCCAATTGGGTGCCCAAATCAATTTTTGGCGGTGCCCTTAGTGTTTCCCTTTTAATTTCGGGGCTGCATATTTGACGATATTCTCCTCAACAAGCTGCTAATTTGAGCCACTCTCACGTGCGAGGGTCACAAGGTAGAGAAAGTGTTCCGTCCAGGACCATCTCGGGTCCTTTCCGCAGCGAAAAGCATCGCCGCTTGATGGTGCGTTATGGGTTCCTTAAACGCATTCGGCATACGAAATACAATGCGAAACCGGAGGCCATTCTATCGCCTCGATAATGAAGTAGGTCCATTTTTTGAAACCAGATCCCAAGCCTGGGTATAGTTTTTTGCCCGATATGGATAATCTGGGTATTTAACTATCCTGCCACCGCCCTGCTATTGGCACCCCTCCTACCCCACCCTGTAGTAGAACTTGCGGTTGTCTTTCCTGCCGCGCACACCCGATACCAGCGCGGAAGACACTGCCGCTTTCCGCACCATCTTCGGCGCTCAGGTCGTTTATTGTTAGGCGTTTGCAAGCGCCCCATAGTTCTGCGATGTTTCTTTAAAAACACTTGCGGACGACCCAACTGGAGATCCCTTCCTAGACACTGGGAGAGGGCTAAAAATTGCTCCTCTTCGATTGCTTCAAGCCGACCTTTCAACTCTTTTACGTTCTCCCTCAAAGCTTGATCCTCTGCAGCCGAGAGTTCCACCTTTTCTTCTTCCATTTTTCATCCGAGAAAAACACGTAGTAACTCACACAAAATTCACGAGTAAAACCCGCAGTAGTCCACGTAAAAAAACCACGAGAAAACTACGTAGCAGATCACGCAAGAAAACACGAGAATGTTATGTGATAATTCACACAAAAACCACCGTAAAAATGAGAGAGAAAATGTTCCACAGGCAAAATAAAAAAAATCCACAATGTAAGCTTAAAAACGGGAACTTTGAGTTTAGCGTGACGAGAGAATTTTTTTAGTGACACGAAAACACCGTGATTCACCCTGTTTTCGGAGGACTTTCTTTTCCTTGCTGGTGTTGGACTAGCAAGCTGTTTGCAAGCGCGACTACAGCCCCGTGAATCTTGGGCTCATAACCTGTTGGAAAATGCCCTTGTTAAGTCCGCGCACCTAAACCGATTAGTGCTTAGGGGTGCGCAGACATATTTGGTGTATTAGTACCAAAGTAGAAAATGCGACGAGGAAGTGCTGTATTTCGCGTCGCGCTGACTAGCCCCTTAGTTAAAAAGAAAGTGTATTATATAAAGTTAAAAATGCTTAAGCTTTAATTTCCTAACTTGATCTTGAAAATGTTGTGCACGAAATTCACTGTAACTTTTCTTAAAAATGCTTAAGCTTTAATTTCCTAACTTGATCTTGAAAAATGTTGTGCACGAAATTCACTGTAACTTTTCTTAACCGGACATATCATTTTGTTACCCTTGACAAAAACACCATCGAAATTCCAACAAAAAGATCCAGGTGTGGTGAATTTGGAGGCTGGAATAGCAGCCTGATGTTCCAGCCGCCTGACGTTTCAGCGGCTATGGTGTCGGGATCGTGCAGTGCTATGTGGGGCGTGGCAGTGTCTTGTTGAATCAGAACCGTTCGGCCCCGGCCTTTTGCTGGACACTTTGCCTTGATATCGGGGATGATTCTGTTGATGATGTAGTCTTTGAAGAGCTGAAGATCGACCGACGCAGCATTTCTGTCCCCTTCCTCCTCGCCGGCTTGTCACGCTTTGCACTGTACGTATCTGTAAGCGGGAAGAGTCCAATCTTTTCGTTGAACATGGTCTTCCAATGGCGGTCAAAACTGAATACAGGGCTATAAACATCGGGGAGGTTATAAAAATGTAAAGAAATAATTTTAGAGAGTACCTTGGTCTTGCCACAGCGGCTAGGAACATCGTCGTTGGCATGAAGCTCTTGCTCCGGTGAACACGAGGAGGAACCTCGTTTCCAAGCAGCAAATAAGCACATTCATTCTTGTCTTCATTGAAGCACTTTATCGAGGTGAACAATGTCGTAACCCTGGTTGAAGATTACGATGATCTCGTCGAGGAGCGCGAGCACGAACTGAAGTCGCTGGATTCTGTCGCATTCGGTTAGTGATGGGTTGATGTGGTCTGTCACGCGAAGTAGCACCCCCTCTCCCAGCAGCTTAGATAGCGTATGTCATGACACACCTGCTGCCTCCGCCAACCTCGATTTGGTGGAGCGCTCCTCGATCGGTACCGCCCGAAATTTCGCGATGGTCAAGGTGCGATCGAGTGGCTTTCGGCCAACCCTGCCCTTCATGTGAGAACTGTAGTCTTCTCCCTCAATACCCGCCGCCACAGCTTTTGTATGATGGGCCCAGATGCGGCTGATTGTCGATCCGTGGCAACCATACTCCCTGGCTGAGTTGAAGATAGCGCCATTGCGTAGGGCACCGTTAATACTGCTGCGTAGAAGTCAATTGACGACGGCCCGGCGAGCATTTTTGCTTAGACGTTTCTTCGGAGGTTTGGTATGTGTCCTTGCTGTCATCTTGGACTGTGACGGGTAATCTTTTGTAGACCGCCGATCTGTGTCCAATTCATTTGCAGCACCGGTCCCACGATGAATTCGAAGGAACGAAAAATATTGATGGAAAGAGGAGATTCAGTTCTTTCTTTTCATCCAATCCGTTAAAAGACGTGATTTGAACTAATTATGATTGCCTCTATGTGAATGCTGCGTTTATTTTGCCCCGGAGGAAGTATTATAGTACAGTAGTTGTTCTCACGAACCAAAATATAATGAATCAATCGAGAAATAATGGACCAGATCCATCATGTATCCTTCTTCATCCTTTTCGATCAATCATTCAAAAAAAGAGGAGACTGGAGACATGCAGTATGATGGCATGTGATTTGCCAAAAATACTGAAGAAGAATGCTTATAATTGGCTGTTATTCCTTAGTAGAATGAGCTACCGGTATTTTCATTTTTCTATGAGCGGTCGGCCCAAGACACAGAGCATAAGCTAAAATCTAGTTGGAATACTGTATAATCACAGAAGGGTTAAAAAGCTAAATGAGTCTAAATAGTTTTCTCACTCCTGAAGGCATTATTCACCTTAGAGTGATATACTTGCATCTCTGACTCTTGAAGAGAGACGGTATAGGGGGATTCACTCTGATTCGTCAACTCCATCACTCAACCTTCAACCTCCACCAGGGATAGGGAAAAATTAATTTTGCCGTGATTGCAATTATCTGATGTCACTGATTGATTGATACACGTAAGCCAATTGCAATCATTGATTGGATCACGAATGCCAATTGCAATGAATGATTTCGAAATCTTATAAATTATAAATTGTTATGGATTAATTGTTTTTTTATCGCACAGTTGCCCGCCAATCAATTCCAGAAGAATGGCAGGCGCGAGCGTTGCGGGGCTCAAGGAGCTTGTGAAATTCTACTACAAGGACCCTGAAGGCGGCAAGTTTAGGTGTAAGAATGAAATGTGTGGCACATCCATAGTACAAAGGCGAGGTACGGGGTCCACGAAAATCACTTGAGAAAGTGTATTGGTGAAGACTTCGTGAAAACGTTTCACGACTTTCGCAAAAGTTTGTCGACGTCTCTTGATGGAACTATCCTTCGAGGTCCCCATTCGGAGTGCACCTCCAAGCGAAGCAGAGATGTGTACAAATGGCTTGAGTGGGTTGTCGTTCGTAATCAATCATTGATTGAACTTGATAACCCACTAACAAGAGGTATCGCATGTGGGTTGTCGTCGATTAGCTCAAGAAGTGCTCGTAAGTACATCCTACGTATCGTTCCCGTGGTTGAGTCTGTTGAGGCGCTTTATGTTTTACCATAGAGAAACTTATTGTAATCCACAATCCAAGTAACCGTAAAACGTTATCTCCACGTTATACCACGTAATCGTAAGCTCCACGTGAGAAACTGTCTCCACTTAGTATCCACAGCGTAAGCGTGAGAATCCACAACAGAATTTAAAAAAGATCCAGTCGAGA
>MIQA02011670.1:0-16028 GCA_001887855.2 Sclerospora graminicola | reverse complement strand
CAGAAGGCACCCTTGTCCAGATGTATGTCATACCTGCCCGTTAATTAGTTCACAAATCACTTCACCACAGCCGCCCCTGAGTCTTGTCGCAGCAGCACAACGATTGAGGCACGACCTCACCTGACTCAAGTCATTTCGATCTCTCTTACCCATGCCCCGATTTCGTACGTCTTCTGCCCGATTTCTGGCGATTTCCATTAAGCTGGTCTTCAAGCCGGCTTGAGGTATCATCCGTCTGTGCTGACCCTCTCTTGATATATTTCCAGTTCTGCAAGTCGACAAGGATAACATCTGTCAAGTTACTCTGGTCGACGATGACTCGCCTACCAGCGGAGTGGAAATTGCAGGGCCGCCGGATTCATCCCGTATTCCCGATCTGACATTGACACGGCGCTCCGCATTCATGGTAAGGCCTGCGATGACCGGGACAGATTAAGGGACACTGTATCTTCCCTTCAGGCTGATCTCCGATCCTGTCAGGCCGGCTCCGAAATTCTAGCGCAGAGATGCGCGACTCTCTGTGCGATGCTGGATCGCACGGAGCCTCGAATTTCCGAGCTGAGGCGTAGCTAGCAGGAAGCAGTGGATGAAGTAACCCGTCTTCGGGCCATTGTAGGCCAGCTCACTGACGCCCTACAACAGGCCGCTGCCCCATATGCCTCCACCTCCGAAGTGGCGGGGCTGGGAAAAAGAATAAAGGTGCTGACGGCCCAAGTGGATAGCTTGGAACACTTCTAAACGGATTTGGTCCAGCAACTCGCCTCTGCCAACCGCCGAGCCGATGAAGCTATCGCCCGGAAATCCTCCTTGGAACCGAGTGATCTTCAGCGGCGGGTGACCAATCTCGAAGGCCAGGTCGCCATCCTGACGAAAGAGAGGGCCCGCTTCCGCACGCTGGCAGACGTCGTCGAACCTCTCCGGGCTGCCAACCAGGAGTTAGTTCACCGCTCAAAACTTCAGTGATTCTCCCACTCCTATGTTGTAACTCGGTCGCTTACAATTTTCATGGCTATGTTGCTTCACAGTCCAAGAGTTGGAACAGCTGAAGGGGCAGTCCGCCGAGATTTCCGAAGCATCCCAAGAGTTGTTGCATCTTCGTGGCCGGTACCGCCAGGTTACCCAAGAGCTAGACGCCACGCGGGATGACCGGGACCACCTGCGAGAATCCCATGCTCAAGCTCTCCGCTATATTTTTTCTCTTGAGCAACAGGTGCAAGAAGCCTCCTCTAGGCAACAAAGGCTGCGATCCGAGCTTTGCCAGGTTCAGGGAAGATATCATGACGCTTATGATGAGCTGATCCGGGCCGACCGCGCCTACACCGCCCTGTTGGATAAAGAGGATCGGTTCCAGTCCCTGTTATGCGAACTGCAAGACCGAATCGAGGAGACTCGGACCCAGGCCGCCCCCATCCTACAGGATCCTTCGTGTGCGCGAGAGGCCATCTTGGCCATCCTGGGGATGGTGGATCAATGGAAAACTTCCCCGCCGAACCTGTCCCAGTCGTCTGCCTCGGCAGGATCGGAACCCGGAAAACGTCCGGCCAGCTCTAATCTATCCCTGTCTGGTTCAGATTCGTCGTCCGCCTCGGCAGGATCGGAAACCGGAAAACGTCCGGCCAGCTCTTATCCATCCCTGGCTTGTTCCGATCCGTCTTCGACCCCCCCCCCCCAAAAAAAAAACAGAGAAAAGGAGTGAATCCTCCCTCCTGCACCAATGTTATTTGGGCAATTTGGCTAGCGAACTGGAACTTGAGTCGGACAGCGATTGTAGTTCATTCACAATGGAGGCAGCCGCCGTATCCCACTCGGTTCCTCGGCGAAAACTGGTCTTACACCTGACTCGCCGTCTAGATCATGAGCTGACTCGGCATCCGGATCAGAAGCTGACCCTCCATCCGGCTCAGGAGTTGCCTCGCCATCCGGCTCAGGTGCTACCTCGCCATCCGGCTCAGGAGCTATCTCGTCATCCGGCTCAGGATCTATCTCCCCCTCTGGCTCCAAAAATGGCTCTCCTTCTGGTTCAAACGCGGGTTCAGATCCGTCCTCTCCTGAGTACGGGTACGATGATGACGATGAGGATGAGGACTACCACGATCAGCAGGTGTGTGCTGCGATGTCCCGCTCTCGCGCGGATGTCCGTCGTCACCTCTTGAGTCCTGGTGGCCGATCAGCTTCTTATCCGGCTCCCGATCAGGTCATCGATTTACAGACCCCGCCGCCCACTGGTTTCGGCCCCGGAGAATACGAGCCGGCTAATCCATCCTTGCCTCCCGACACCGCCGTCACTTCGCACCCCCAATCCCGAGAACGTTAGCAATTCCCTAGATTCTAGGAGTACGGCCGAGACAGAAAACGGGAAAGCAGATCAGGAAAGAACGGAGAAGGGGCAAGATATGGCAGAGGAAAAGGCAGAGGAGAATGAGGACGACATCCCCGATCAGTGGTTGCATCTCAGCCTGGAAGACTTGAGAGAACCTTCTTCCAAGGCCTCGGCCAGAACCCGGCCACCGGCTCCGGCAGGAGCTCGTTCCAAACGCCACCCGTTCGACCGGCAGCCAAGCCCAAGATCCGGCGGAGCTCTCTGGCTCCTGCGCCGCCTCTCCCCAAGCTTCCGCTTCTGTGATTGCCCGGCGGCCGCTTCCTCAGTGAGGCGTATCGGTCCGACATCCTGCCTTGGCCGGTCGAGCAGCTGAAAGACTTGACTCTCGCCGATGTCTCCAGCTTCCAACTCGCTCACTCTTTATCCCGTTCACCTTTCTGGATATTCCCTCCGTCTCTCAAGTTGCCTCCAACAGAAACTTGGTGCCCCGATTTGATGAAATCAGGTGCGGTTGACAAGCTCATGGATACTAAGCCTTGGGGGATCTTGGCCACTGAGATGCCAGATATGGGACTTCCGTCCAACCCATGGACCACCAACTACCGCGCGAGGTTCCGAAAATTCGCTGTGACCCATGCCCAGTCCATCTGGGAATCCACCCACTTTCTGTTCATCTCCGCGGACTATCGGCGAAAGATCCACCTCTCAGAGCGTATTTCGCCGCCCGGAAGAATCGGCGTTGACGGGCCTCGGATGCGTGGGTCCTTTTGTGTGCGTTTGTGTTGGAGGGCATCAGGGATGATGCTTGTGACCTGGACCTGTTTCTCTCCCCTTTTATGCTCCATCTGGCGAGCCAAAGGAGCGGGGATTCGGCAGAGGGAGGAACGTGGTATCCAGGCCTAGGTGCTCCAGATAGGACTACCTCTCTTTCCGAATCTTTGGAAGCTATCGACCGGCAAGATCCTTGCGCAATCAATACCGCAACCGACCCTCCGACCATCCTGGACTTCACGTGTCCCGGCTCCGCAACATGTATAATCGTCCATAGCGATGGGAAACCTGACTCTTTTAACCCTTTCCCTTCTTTGTTCCCATTTTAATATATCCATCCATGCTTCTTTTGTCCCTCACTCCATCCTTCACTTTGGCTGTTAACCCCGGTTGGTCACGCCCGATCATCTGCAGGTCTACCTAGAGGCATCTCCTGTTATTACAGGGCGCCTCCTGATCCGGCCGGGTCTGAATGTCTGGTCCCCAGTCCTGGTCACCATACTCTTCTTCTCCGAAACGGTTGGATCCGGGTAGGTGGACCTCGCACCTGGCGGCCTGTCCGATTATCTCTGGCAGCCTGTTCATTTCCGCCAGTTCGCCTAACATACCCGGATCCAAGACGGTGATGCCGACCTGATCACGCATGGCCAATGGTCTGCACTGTTGTCCCACTCCCGTTTGACATGTAACAATTCATGTTGTGGCCATTTCCGCAGGGCGGACATAACCCGATCGTTCAAAAATCTTAGTCGGGCGGCCTTGCAGTCTATTTCTCCAGTGATTTGCCGGATCACCAGATTGGAATCAGCGCATATGATGATCCGCCCCTGCGTCAGGCCAGTCAGCAGATCTAGGCAAAGGAGCAATCCTCGGTATTCTGCCTCATTTACCGTTATGCCCGGCGTGAAATCCGAAGCAGCTGCGACCACTTTCTACTCGGGCAGGTTCCATAGGATAGCACTATAGACGCCTACTCCCTTTATTACGCTTGCTGACCCGTCAAAGCTTATGTGGTGAAGTGACTTATTAAATAATGTAAGGCACTTTCCAAAGGGCGCATCCTGATTGGTGGAAATGAGGGCCAAGGGTAGGCGCCGGATGGTCGCCGCCGATGAGGTCTACCAGCGGCCAGGTGGCGCCTGGCTGGAAACCAAGTCGGCAGACCTGACAAGGGGCGAGGATAGTCGGATAAGCGAGCTGAGCAGACGGAAGGACTATGGAGGTTGGACGGCCGAGGCGCGGATGGCGGACGGCCAAGATGGCGGACTGTTCGTAAGGATGGGGTGGAAGGAGCCCGGAAGAAGAGGATTGTTCTAGTGGAAAGAGTATGTACCGGGATCGTAGGAAGGGCTGCCAAGGGACTGCTAGCGTCAGCGGCCGAGGGGCGCGGATGGGTGGCTATCCGGCCGAGCCGGTCGGGTACCATGTACCATTCGGACTGGTACCATATGGGTTCAGTGTACCGGCCGGGTTGGTACCATTTGGGGTTGGTGTACCGGCCGTACCGGTACACAGAGTCGGAGTTAGCCGGGTTGCGTGGGTAAGGTACATGACTGGTCAGGCGTGTTATTTGAGGTAGGTTACACAAAGGGAGTATTGGACATAGGATAAATCAGTATACGTTTCGCTTTCTTAGACACAAGTCGCTTTTATTGGTTCACGGCAGAGGGCTAACAAGGTCCCCTCTTGCTGTTATTGGTTTGCCCGGGGAAGGTTAAGTTAACCCACCGGAAGTCCCCTGACCGGGAGTCGCGGCGACTTCGTATACTCACCTCAAGTCGCCCGTGTTTTGAACACGGTATCAAGTATTGGGAAGTGGTGACATTTGGCCTTCTGTGGATACACATTTGGATTCGCCCTTCATTGTTATTGGTTTAGCTGGCCGATCGATTATTCTCGGTCCAGCCGGTACTATACAAACTTCAAGTGTCCTATTGGTTTAGCTGGCCGATCGACTATTCTCGGCCCAGCCGGCACTATACAAAGTTCAAGTATATTACCCAACGAGCTCCCCGGTGACGATTTCCGCCCAGGAGCTACCCCTAGTCCTACACTTCATCTCCCTATTGGACGGATTTACACTTTTCGCCCTAGGGTCCATCAAGAGAGCTAACCACCCAGTACTGACGGGTACACAAGGTGAGCTTTTAACATGCAACATTCGAGCAGTCGCGATCAAGCGGATGGAAGCGACCGATCCAGCCGGCCTCAAGCCGGATCGGATCATGACTCGGATGGACGGAGTACCCCCTCCGGTAGTCAGTCGTCTGGGACCCCCGTGGGTGTTCGCGTCTCAGGAAGATTTTCTGAGAGCGACTACACCACAATGGTGCGCGTGCCCGGATCTCTTGGTGACCCTGGATATCACCGCGAGTCCCTAGCGGGCGAAAGACCTAAACCTGTCAAATTTGTTGACGATGTTGTGTCGGGTGCATTGGGGGAAGGCATATCGCCCCCAATGCTGCTGAAGATGGAAGGATGCGATGGTCGCCTCGGATTGGGGGAGTTCGAGGTTGACATTAAAGAAGAAGTTACTCCCCTAGAGGCTCCGCCGGGGGCGGATTACGGTACTACCTACGGCAGTGCCGGCCGCTACACGGATGGAGCCGGATCGGACTATGGTGCAAGTCGCCATAGTCCGAGGAAGGATCATGGTTCCGACCATGATCCTAACGAACGAATGCATATTTTGGATATAAAAGAAAAGATAAAAGAAGAAAAAGCGGAAGTCGGATACGACCGGAGTGGGAAGCCGGCCGGATCGGGACCAAGTCGCGATCTGGCCCCCCTACCCCTAAAGAAACCGGATTGGCAGGAATTGGACTATTCGACTTACAAAGGCAAACCGCGATTCGAAGAGGAAGAAGAGAAGCAGGACGGCCTATCGACGGATGTCGATTTGGAGCGTGCTTTCCACCTTCACGAGTTGGGGCAGTTCTTGCGGACGGATAAGGTACTAAAAATAACACGGCCGAAGATCATAGGCGGATTGAAAGGTCCCGTCTCTCCCCCAACTCTCTCAGACGGCCACGTGTCCCTCATTAGAGGACTATTCGACCAACTCAAACAAGCCGGCATCAACACCGGCGTGTTTGATCCGAACGAGTTGTTTGATCTGAAGATGGACAAGTTGAAGGAGGCGTCCAGCGCCCTGCACGACCACTTGGTACCGCTAGTGGGTTGCTCGCCGCCGTCGAAAAAGATGACAGCTACGACTGGAGTGGCGCCGTCCACGCCGCCGGCGACAAGCAAACCGGCCGGTATACACTCAGGCTCTTCGCAGTACGAGTCTGCCCCTTCGGAGGCGGACTCATCTGATTCATCGGTGGGTATCACTCGCATGACGCTTGGCCCAAGGGGAGCAGCGCGTGTGGCGACAGCCGTGAGACTTGGAGGACGTGAGGATCCGGGTACGCCCGAGCGGAAGAACGCCGGCCAGTACAGCGTGCAGGCCTGGCGGACAGCGGCGGCGGATCCAGAACCAAAGAGGAAGACGAGGACGCGGATGGGCGGGTTAAGAAGGAATTCCAATCTGGCAGCCCAGCTGCCCCTCAAGCCGCCCCTCAAGTCGCCCCTCAAGCCGCCCCTCAAGTCGCTACTCAGGTGCCGGATCACCTGCAGAACATGTTTTCGGCGATGATGGAGCGATACTTGGAAGAGCAACGTCGGCTGAGCGCCAGCCGCGGCAGTCCGAAGTCACCGGACCAGCCCGCTCGTCGTGGAACACAGGCCCCCGAACCAGTCCAGTACTATGCGAGGGAGCCGAGTGATGAAGATATGGAGTCGGTGCGGTCCAAGCAAAGTGAACCCCATGCCGCCCCGCCGAGCCGTCAGACAGGTCGCCGGACCGGACGTCGGCCAACGAACAGGAAGCTGTCTCTCAGCGACGTGGATATGGAATCCGTCAGGTCGGCCAAGTACCATTACGATCCGGATGACCTGGATCTGGGGATGTCCCGCCAAGCCCATATGGCTTCGGCCAAAGCGTTTGACGCGGATTCAGGAGCGATCACGAGGGTGCGAATGTCGGCCACGTCCGAGCTGAAAGACTTCACCGGACGCGACGCGGACATGGACCAGGCCCGAGGATGGTTGAGCAAGACGAAGTCGGCATTTCTCAGAGACCGGACGTCGGACTATGAGAAATGCCTGATCTTCGGGGATTTGATGAAGGGCCCGGCGAAACACTGGATCCAACAACTCAGCCGGGAAACCCGTGGAAATTGGAGGGGATTGGCCGGTGCGTTCGAGGAGCAATACTGCGAAGCTGGAATGTCAGCGGCGCGACAATATTTCCACTCCAAGAAGCGACCGGATGAGACCCCCCTGGAGTATCTCCATCGTTTAAATGTCGCTGGCATGAGAGTGGATATTCCCGTTAAAGAAGATACCAGCCGGTCGGAAGCTGCCCGCGAACACGTGGAACTGTTCATCAGCACGTTGGACGATCGGGAGCTGGCAAACCAGCTGGCGTTACTGGGGGTGAAGAATACGACGGAGCTGGAAGTGACGTTGCGCACGTACCTAAGGGCGAAGAAGCAAGGCCCCAAGGCGGCAGTTGGAACCGGCCGTTTCAAGTCCCGATTTAACGCGGATCAAGGAGGCCGGCCGCCATCTACCAGGACGGCCCGAGCCGTCCGCATGGTCGCCCGAGAGTCAGACGCGACTAGCTCGGAAGAGGAGTATCAGCGATCTGGGGGCGAGTCTGAGGAGGAACAGTATCGGTACCTTTTCTCGGCAGAAGCCAGTCGGCCGTCCAGGCTGCCAGCTGATTCTGGTCAGTCGAAGAGTTTTCCGGCTCGAGCTGACCAGGATTACCCTAAGCGCAAGTGTACCCACTGTGGGTCCATCAAGCATGACGACCGGAGCTGCTGGAAGCGGCTGACGTGCAAGAAGTGCGAGAGGAAGGGACACCCGGCGGAACACTGCCTGTTCACGTGTAAGGCTTGCGGGGAGGTGCATGAGGCGGGACTGTGCCCAATGGAAGAATTTTACAACCTGTTGAAGAAGTGGTACGTCCCGACCAAGCATGCTGGAATGTTGCCGCCCGGAGCGGAAAAGATGTTAAACTAGATCGCTCGCCAGGTTGGAATCTGGTTCGAGCCGAGCGGTCTAGTGTTAGTATCTATGCATATGTCGGTAAGGAGGATAATCAAGAAGCAAAGCAAAGGATAACCGACAATACATGTAAGTTTGACGATTACGTCACCCGGTCCCCGGCCGGTACGGCTGACCCCTTCCTGGTGAGCAGTATACGGACGGATGAGTATTCCCGGTCTGAAGTGCGAATGGAATTGAACTTGTTACCTGGCGAGTCGCGAGGTTATTGGAAGTATCACTCGCCGGATAAATGGTTCAAGCAGGCCAAGGCGGATGGAAAAATCAATAACCAGAAAGCTACCATGTTGTTCGATTCTGGCGCAGAAGTGTCTATCGTAGACACCACCTTTGCTCGTAAGGTGGGGTGTGAGATAGACGAGACGAAGCGGCAGGAATGTATAGGCATTGGAGAGAGTTCGTACATGACCCAAGGAAGGACAAGAGTCAAGATTACGTTAGCTGGGTCGTTGGTATATTACTTTACCGCCTGGGTAGGCAAGTTGGCCGGGCAGGATGCAATTTTGGGCATGGATTTTATGGTCCCGGCCGGTATACGGCTGGACTTATCGCATGGAACATTGACGTTGCCGGACGAGGTACAGATCCAGCTGGCCGGCCGGCGGCCCTTATATGGCGCCTACGTCCAGTTCCTCAAGCTAGGTCAGTTTGTAACGGTGCCAGTGGGAAAGGCGGTGGAAGTAATGTTACGGCCGCACGACCGACGGAGTAAGTTATGGCTGACAAGGGGCGAGTGCTGGGTACCATCTGTGGTTAAAGGGAGTGGACACCTCAACTTCATAAGCGTGACCAACATCTCTGAAAACCCCCTCACCTTGCATGAAGATGTGATTATTGGGATGTGGCTGGCCGAGGATAAAGTGCCCCGCCGGCCGGGCTATGTCACTGTTGGCTCAAGACGCTATATCGAGTGGCAAAACCTGGCTTTTCAGACAACCACCGATCTGGTCAGCGAAGAGGAAGAGTTAGAAGAGGACCAGACTCCGATGGTGGATAAGCCTGAGTACCGGACCCCTACTAAAATATTGACGCGGAACCGGCCGTCGCCGGATCCGGCTGAACGTATTGACCGAAGCTACGCCCCGATCGCGGAACTGGTTTTGCCCACTCGGAGGGAGACGGACGAACGACAGGGTCGGGAGAAAGGACCAAGCAGAGTTGTATATACGGTCAGCCCCGATGACGGTTGTGACGACCGAAGTGAATGCGGATCGGCCCAGCCGGCCGAGCAGAATTCGGAAATAGCCGAATGCAGATTTGCCCAGCCGGCCGAGCAGAATTCGGAAGCGGCCGAAGCCGATCAAGTCTGCATTCATGAAGGGGGCGAACTATATGTTGAAGGCATGGAAGAACAGATGGCGGTGCTACCTGAGGTGACCCCCTGCCCCCCAGCAGTCACTATCGACGATCTACAAGTGGGAGACCCGGATGTGAACACCCCGGAGGAGATCAGCAGGTTGAAGGATATTATATGGAAAAGACGACATCTGTTGATTGGACCAGGGAACGCACTTCCTCCGGCTGCCCATGGGGCGGTTTGTGATATCGATGTGGGAGGTGCCAAGCCGGTAGCACAGAGATGCCGAAGAGTCGCCCCCCAGTATCGGGAAAAGCTTTCAGAGCTTATCAAGGGTTTGCTGGCCACCAAGATAATTCAGCCGTCCACCTCGCCATGGGCTTCGCCCATTGTAATTATCATTAAGAAGAATGGGGTGGATATAAGGTTGTGCATCGATTACCGGCTGGTGAACCGGCTGACTAAGCTGATGATTTATCCGATGCCGCTGATAAACGACCTGCTGGAGGACCTGGATAAAGTTTTGTGGTATTGCTCATTGGACATGGCCAGTGGATTCTGGGTGGTCTCTATGACCGATCGTGCACGGGAGATCTCTGCATTCGTGACGCCTTTCGGGTTGTTCGAGTGGAACCGGATGCCGTTCGGTCTGAAGAATGCTCCGCAGATTTATCAACGGTTGATAGATAACGCGCTGTATGGACACTTCAAGATCAAGGCGGATCAAGATCCGGCTCTGGTCGGGGATGTGTTTGCCGAAGGTGACCCGGACCCCGACCCAAAACCTTCAGTTTTGGGGCGGCGGTCTTACATTGATGACATTCTCGTTACGGCAACTACCTGGGATTTATTGTGTGACAAAGTGGAGAAGCTGATGGTTACGTGTGAAAAGTGGAATCTTTCGATTAGTGTGGTTAAGAGTTTCTGGGGAAAGACTAAGGTAACCTATCTGGGTCATCAAGTGTCGATTGCCGGATTGGAGGCTAACCCGAAGGATTTGGAGTCCTTGAGTAATCTGCCTTTCCCGCGATCCCTAAAGGCTATGCAATCCTTTTTGGGCAGCCTGAATTATTACAGTCGGTTCATCGAGGATTTTGCAGTCTATGCGGCGGTCTTGTATGAGTTGCGGGAGGTGGATTACCATAAGTTGAGAGAGCAGGATAGGCAAGCAGAGACGCAGGCCGGGTCGGTTATTTCAGCCAATGGGGAAGCGCCCTTCTCGGATAAGTCAGCCAATGGGGAAGCGCCCTTTTCGGGTAATTCAGCCAATGGGGAAGCGCCCTTTTCGGGTAGTTCAGCCAATGGGGAAGCGCCCTTGCCTGCCCCGACAAGCGACCGGCCGCTGAACCCCGACGCGGCCGGCCCGGACGATCATATGACCCGAGCGATGGTGGCCTTTGGCATGTTAAAGGCGAAGATGGCGACCACACCGGTCCTGAAACATTTCGATGTTAATAAGACCCCGGTGGTCATCATCTACGCCAACAAGTGGGCCATCTCGGCCGCCCTCGTGCAAGATCATGATGGAGTGTACTGTCCCGTGACCTTCACCAGCCGGACCCTGAAAGTTAATGAAGTTAATTACGGATTGGTGGATAAAGAAGTTCTGGCTCTATTGCGGATCTTGGATGTGTGTTATACTATGCTGGTGTCTCGGCCTATCAAAGTACTATCTAGACGGTCGACCCTATCGTGGCTCCTGACGGCGAATGGAATTGACGGCCGGCTGGGCAGATGGGCGGCTCTGTTGTCTCAGTGGTCCCTCGAAGTGATTAAGTGTACTAAGGGGGAAGAGGAAATACTGGGCACATTGGCTGCCAGCATTACCCCCAGGGCAGAAGTAGAGGAAGCCCTGATAGCGATCGCACCTCGGAAGCAGCCTCGACAAACTATCGTGTTGCCGCCGCCAACCGTGGGACCCACGGAGGAGCCAATGGTTTTGAGTTTCGATGGGTCGGCGAGTGTAAAGAAAGGGGTCGGGGCCTATAGTGCCATTTTGTGGAAGCTGCCCGAATGGAAGGCGGTCGCGGCCGCCTCGGACTTCACGCCTGGCATCACGGTGAACGAAGCAGAGTATAGAGGATTGCTGCTTTCTCTAGATCTGCTGGCTGGCCGGACACAGGGGCGGATCATCATATGCAGTGATTCCAACCTAGTGATCCGGCAAATCACCGGAGAGATAGATTGCAAGGCGCCGCGGCTGAGACTGTTAAATGATCGAGTTATGTCCTCCTTGCGGAAGTGGCCGGAACACGAATTGCTGCACGTCAAACGAGACTGGAATAACAGCGCAGACCATCTGGCCACCTTGGCCATGCGAGATCAGACCGGACTCACCGTCTCGGATCCAGGATTGTTGGACGAATTGGCGGAAATGAACAAACTATTGGAGATAATCAAACCGGCCGCCAGGGACGAGGGTCCCTCGCCCGAATCCAGCCGGCCCCGGGAAAAAGAATATAACGACCGCGACTGGGAACAGGACGTCCACGCCCGATCAAACCAGGAAGTACCCTGCAGCAATAAAAGGTCCCTCTAGGCGGACCCCGAGCAGGCCTGGCGAGGCTAACCACGGTTAGTAGTCAACAGTGAATGTTTGGAGTGGGAACGGAAGAGGAACGGATGGATATATTAAAAAAAGGGAAAACTGAGAGAAATAGAAGAATTAAAGCAAGCCCGACTACTCATCCCCGTCGACGATTATACTTGCCTCGGAGCCGAGTCACGCGAAACCCAGGGTGGTCGGAGGGCCGCGCGCGGTATTGATTGCGCCAAGGATCTTGCCGGTCGATGGCCGCCAAAGATTGAGAAAGAGAGGTGGTCTGATCCAACGCATCTAGGCCGGGATACCAAGTCCCTCCTTCCGCTGCACATCCGCTCCGGCGGTTTGGCAGATGGAGCATGAACGGGAAGAGAAACAGGTCCAAGTCACATTCACTATCCCGGATACCCGCCATGATGAACGTGCACAGACGGACCCACGCTTCGGAAGCTCGCCCCCGACGATTCTTGCGGGCAAGGGAGTACCTGCGGAGGGACTCGTCCGCTCGCTTGTGCTCGGCCGAGATGTACAGGAAGTGGGTAGATTCCCAGATGGCCCAAGCGTGAGTCACGGTGAAATCATGAAGTCTCGCTTTGAATTCCATGAACCATGGATAGGATGGAAGCCCCATATCCGGCATTTCGGTGTGCAAGATTGTCCAGGGCTCGGTCTCCATGAGTGTGTCGATGGCGCCCGACTTCATCAGGTTAGGGTCCCAAGTCTTTGACGGTGCCTTATAAAATCATGGGAATAACCAGAAATGCGGACGGGACAGAGATTGAGCAAGTTGGGAACTGGAGATATCAGCCAGGCTGGTATTGCCCAGTTGCTCGACTGCCCAAGGCAGTATGGCAGATCGATCCGCCCCACTGGGGAAACGCCCTTCCGGTAACCATAGAAGCGGAAGTTTGGGAAAAGAGGTCGCAAGAGTAGGAGTACTCCTCCGGACTCTAGACTTGGCGGCCGGTCGCTGAGGTCGGCGTGT
Source organism: Sclerospora graminicola (assembly GCA_001887855.2). Classification (NCBI taxonomy): domain Eukaryota; phylum Oomycota; class Peronosporomycetes; order Peronosporales; family Peronosporaceae; genus Sclerospora; species Sclerospora graminicola. The sequence goes on along the minus strand of MIQA02011670.1, from coordinate 2,995 downwards.
AGTACGCGACCCGGCCGAGGTTGAGCGTCGTTGTCTGGCCGAAGACTGGGGAAGAGGTTCCTCTGGGTCACCCAGGTCGGGAGAGGTCAACCACTGATCCGGGATGTCATCGTCGTTGTCCTCCACTTTCTCCTCGGCCACTCTGGCGGAACTCGAGTTACGCGCGACCGGAGCGGCCGGGACGTCGACAATGCTGGGAGGCAAGGATGGGTCAGACGGGTCATGCTCCCCGGAACCAAATCCTGCCGGCGGCGGAGTCTGCAGATCTATGATTTGATCGGATCCCACTGGACTCGTCGTCCGCTTACCGGAGCGGGAAGGGCGGCGACGGGTATCCGAGCGAGAACGGAGTAATGCAACATTGACTTGCTGATTCTCGTAATCCTCGTCTTCTTCGTCATCGTCATAGATAACCGAAGGGGAGGATGGTCCCGAGTCCGAAGAAGAATTAGGGGACGTGGCCGCGGGTTCAGAAGAGGGCACGGCTGCTGGTTCAGAAGAGGGCACGGCCGCTGACTCAGAAGAGGGCGCGGCCGCTGACTCAGAAGGGGGCGCGGCCGCTGACTCAGAAGAGGGCGCGGCCGCTTCTGACTCCGAGTCCTCTTCAGAGTTAGAACTAGGAGTGAGACCGGTTCTATCGGGAGTGTATTGAGGGGATGGAAGAGGGGACCGCTCCGCGAACAGGCTGTCCTCGCTCTCCGACCCAGGCTCTTCCCCGCCGTCCGACTCGTCTGGAGAACATTGGCGCGAGGGTGGAGATTCGCTCTGCTTCCTCTTCTTAGGCGGACTGGCATCAGCCAAAAAGGGGCTGGAGCCGGCCGGACGTTTTTGCCCCTGCGATCCTGCCGGGGCGGACGAAGAGTTGGGACTGGCGAGGGGCGAGTCGGAGACGGCGGGAGGTTCCTCAGGTTCCGACCCCGCTGCGGCAGGCAACGGAGTTGGGTTCGGCGGAGAGGTCTTCCACTGACCCACCATTCCCAAGACAGACAAGACGGATTCCCGTACTTCGGGAGGATCTCGAAAAAGGGGAGCGGCTTGGCTCTGAGTTGCCTCGAGCTGGTTTTGGAGTCCACACAATAAGGACCTTAAACGATCCTCTTTATCCAGCATGGCATGACAAACACGGTCCGCCCGAGCCAGTATGGTATGGGCGTCGGAATTCTCCTGGCGGGCCCGGTACAGCTCAGAACGCAACTCCTGTTGCCGAGAAGTGGCTTCTTGCAACTGCCGCTCCAGATCCGTGATTTGGCGAAGGGCCTGGGCGTGGGAGTCGCGCAGGTGGTCGCGGCTGTCCCGCGCATTATCCAGGTCTTGGGACACCTGGCAGAGCCGGGTACGAAGATGCGTGAGCTCCCGAGACATGTCCGGAATTTTGGCAGATTGCTTTTTCAGCTCTTCTAACTGTTGAACTGCGGAGTGACAAGAAAATGAAAACTGTAAGCAACTGGGCCATCGCGTAAGAAGAGACGAGGCACTCACGCTGAAGCTTAGATCGTTGGACCAGTTCCTGATTAGCAGACCGGAGAGGTTCAACGACGTCTTCCAACATGCGGAGGCGGTTACGCTCTCCTGTCAGGATGGTGACTTGGCTCTTGAGATCGGCCACTTGTTTCCGGAGATCGATTACTTCCAGAGATGGGCCCCGAGCGGTGGCTTCGTCAGCCCGGCGGTTGGCAGCGGCAAGTTGCCGAACCAAGTCGGCCTGGATCTGCTCCAAGTCATCCACCTGGGTGGTCAACATGTCCAGCCTCTTTTCCATCCCCGCTGTCTCGGAGATCGGGGCGGATGGCGCGGCCGCTCGTTGTAGAGCGTCCGTGAGTTGACCTACAATGGCTCTGAGGCGGGTCACCTCATCCTCCGCTGCTTTACGACCAAGTTTCAGTTCGGCGACCCGGGTGTTCAGGCGATCCAACATCGCGCAAGAAGTGTTGAAGCTCCGAAACAGAGACTCATAGTTGTCCTGACAGGATCGAAGCTCCTCCCGAAGGGAAGAAACGACGGCCTTCAGGTTGTCCCAATCGCCGCAGGCTTGGCCGTGAACGCGGAGTGCGGCCTCGGCGTCAGCGGACGACAGCACCAGATCGGGAGTGCGAGACGATTTCGGCGGTTGGGCGACCTCCACTCCGCTGGCGGGCGAGTCGTCGTCCACGAGAACAAGACGGCAGACGTTGGCCTTGTCGATTTGCAAGACTGGTGATTAACCAAGACAATGTCAGTATTGGTGGACTTGCAGGCTAGCCAGTGTGGAGACCGACGGAGTCCATGGAGATGTCATAAAGTGGTGGGATGACGTACCAAAGCGAGGCATGGACGAGCGGTATCGGGTCAAGTAAGTTCGAGTGAGATCGTGCCCCGACCGTTGTGCGGCCGTGTCGCGACTCAGGGGCGGCTGTGGTGAAGTGACTTATAAAATAATGTAAGGCACTTTCCAAAGGGCGCATACTGATTGGTGGAAATGAGGGCCAAGGGTGTAGGCGCCGGATGGTCGCCGCCGATGAGGTCTACCAGCGGCCAGGTGGCGCCAGGCTGGAAACCACGTCGGCAGACCTGACGAGAGGCGAGGATAGTCGGATAAGCGGGCTGAGCAGACGGCAGGACTATGGAGGTTTGACGGCCGAGGCGCGGATGGCGGACGGCCAAGATGGCGGACTGTTCGTAAGGATGGAGTGGAAGGAGCCCGGAAGAAGAGGATTGTTCTAGTGGAAAGAGTATGCACCGGGATCGTAGAAAGGGCTGCCAAGGGACTGTTAGCGTCAGCGGCCGAGGGGCGCGGATGGGTGGCTATCCGGCCGAGCCGGTCGGGTACCATGTACCATTCGGACTGGTACCATATGGGTTCAGTGTACCGGCCGGGTTGGTACCATTTGGGGTTGGGGTACCGGCCGGGTTGGTACCATTTGGGGTTGGTGTACCGGCCGTACCGGTACACAGAGTCGGGGTTAGCCGGGTTGCGTGGGTAAGATACATGGCTGGTCAGGCGTGTTATTTGAGGTAG
>MIQA02011666.1:0-12234 GCA_001887855.2 Sclerospora graminicola | reverse complement strand
TTTTTGTCAGACCGCTTTACCACAGCAGCACCACAAATTTCCACGGGCATCAACTCCGGGTCTGATGAAACCTCGGACAAGGAGCAGACAGGTGTTGTCAAATCAGCAGCTACACCCACGCGCCAGTGAGGACAGTAACCACATAGCAGATACGATGCGATAAGTTCTAGTAGATGCTGGATCAGCGCAGCCACGTGTCCAATCATGGTTGGGCAAAATGCAGGAGTTGTTTCGACAGGTGTATAAGGTGCCGGCTAAGAAGATGAAGGAAGAGATGGAATTTGGAAAACAATTGACAGACCTCTCCAAACAGGAGCAAGAACGGCTTATTGATCCCTTTGAGCGGATGGTAATTATCCAGCAACGACCATTGTCGGAATGGACCACAACAGGTAATTGCGGCGTGCCTCCAGGTCAGACGGGGCAAACAGCCTTTTTCACCAAGTCCTAGGGAAGATATTGGGGCGTCGAAGATCGTGGAGGCAGCCAAGAGCCCTCAACTCCTCCACGAGTAATTACATGCAGCCAAAAGTGATTCTAGCGTGATTTCAGACGAGGCTGGTGCGACGGATACCTTTATGTTTAAACCAGAAGCATACCAGGAACCGGTGATGCAGCGCTTAAGAGCGGTATGCATGAGGAAATGGACAGCCCCTAGAGGCACGGAGTTAATAGAAGGCTCTGAAGATGAATGGCAAATTGTTAAAGGATTAAAAGAAGGCTCGATTATTGCACGCCAATTACCACAATTTCTCTATGGGTTAATGACGTCGACAGATCGTCTTCGTCTGTTGTAGACTATACGAGTACAAGTGGAAGGCTGTTTACTCATGGATATGTTTGGGGAGGCACCAGTAAAACGAGCTTCCAAAGCACTCGGAGCATCCATAGAAGCATTACCATGGCAGCGTCGGTCAATGAATCCATTCGAATAAGCTCTGGGAGCTTATTGCTCAAGTCAAGACTAACTGCTACAGCAAGTCAAACATTGTCTCAGTTCTCATTTCTGTACACGAGTCATCGCGAAAAAATTCGAACAAGTGGAGACTCCATATCACAAAAACTTAGACAAGCTAAATATATTCATACAGAAACAGAAGCATCAACGTCAATTTGGGGAAGTCAACATGTGGCATACGGTTCTATTTCTGGTTCGGCATCTGAATACATGATGATCATCAAAAATGCCTCGGAATATAAATATTTAAGGTTACATGCATTTTTGCAATCTAAATCTTACGGTTGGTTCTCAATTAAGGAACTGGATCAGGAAGGTCCAATGTCTCACATGTAACAGGCTAGCTGTTACAGGCTTACACTGTATAAATGGCAAGTGAGGAAGCGTGCAATTGGATAGGAACAAATGAAATTTGTTCCTCAGTAGTTTAAGTAAGATTAACTTGGGTACGAACCAGTCCTTTAGGTATATATGTAAATATATAACCAAGACACGTGGCTACGAATATATTATGAGTGGTTTAGACTTAATAACTATAATTAAATCTAAACTAACCATGCAACATGAAATTTAAAGCTAATCTAATAATATCCGTATTATTAGATCCCCCTTCAATATCGACCCCACTTTCACCGCCGGTAGCAGACAGACCAATTGGAATACATTCAGGTTCTTCCCAGTATGAATCTGCCCGTTCAGAGGTAGTTCGACAGACTCATCTGTGAATATAACCCGCATGACGCTTGGCCCTAGGGAAGCAGCACGCGTGTCAATGGCCACCAAGTTTGGAGGGAACGAAGATCGAGATGTCCCCGATCAGAAAGAGGTCTGACAACATAGCGTTTAAACCCGTCCAGCGGCGGCGGATGCCGACCCAAGGGGCGAAGGCGTGAATTAGAGCATTAAGAAGGAATACCAAGCTGGTCCCCAAGGTGGACCCCAGGTTGACCCTCAAGTTGGTTTCTCATGCTGGCCCTCAAGTGCCGGACCACGCTGCGGCTTCCATCTTTTGAGGTTGAGAGTGACCCACTAACGGTATGAGACGGTCTTGAAGCGCGCTGGGTGTTTCCTTTATCTTGTCCGCCTTCAGCTCGAATAATTGGTTCGGGTTAAAAGCACCGGTGTTGATGCCGGCTTAATGGTCTGGTCAAACAATCCTCTAATAAGGGCCACGTGGCTGTCTGAGAAAGATGGGGGAGAAACGGGACCCTTTAATCCACCCAAGATTTTGGGTCGGGTTATAATCAGGACCCCATCCGTTCGCAAAACTGAACCAACTCGCGAAGGTGGTAGGCACGCTCCAGGTCGATGTCTGTAACCTTCTGTAATAGGCCGTCCAGCTTTTCTTCTTCTTCTTCAAAACGTGGTCTATCCTTGTGAGGTAGATGATCTATTCCTTGCCCATCTAGCTTTTTAGGAGTAGGTGACCTGAATGGTGACCTGGTCCTGAGCTGACCAGCATTCCACTCTGGTCATATCCGAACTTCGTTTCTTCTTTATATATTTTTTCTTCTTTGATATACATTACATGCACTTGTTTCTTCGGATCATGGTCAAAACTATGATCTTCCTCGGACTGTGGTGACCTGCGCCATAGTCCGAGCCGGCTCCAGCTGGGGCATAGTGACCAGCACTATAGTTACCATCACCGTATCCCGGGCCAGATCCAGTTAGGAGCCTCCAAGGAAGTAGCCTTTTCTTTATTGTCAACCTCATACTTCCCCAATCCGAGTCGACCATCGCATCGTTCCATCTTCAGCAGCATTGGGGCGATATGCCTTCCCCAATGCACCTGACACAACGTCTCCAAAAAATTAACTGGTTTGGCCCACTAGAAACTCGCAGTGATATCCAGGGTCACCAAGACATCCGGACACGTGCACCATTGTGGTGTCGTCGCTCTCGGAACTTCCTTCCGAGATACGAACACCCACCGCGGCCCAGATGACCGACTGTCGTAGGGGGTACTTCTTCAATCCAGGTCTTGGTCTGAGCCAGCATCAAGCTGGCTGGACTGGTCACTTCCATCACCTTGGCTGTGACGACTAGGATGATCCATCTTGTGTAGCTTAATGTGTACCCGTCAGCACTGGCGATTACGCTCTCCTGGTGGACTCTAGGACGAAAAATTAAATGTCGGTAAAATAGGTGGACGGGGATTAGGACTAGGGTTGCTCCCGATGGGAAATATTCACGGGGGAGCGGACGGCGCAATATTTGAAATTTGTATACCGCAAAGGCTGGACCGAGAGTAATCGATCGGCCAGCTCAACCAAATACAATAAAGGGGTAACTCCAATCTTATGTGTAATTAGGGGATCCAAACAATATTCCACAGTCTTCCACAATATTCCACAGTAAGCCAAAACTTCATCTCACTTTCCAATTCTTCTAAAACATGTTCCAAACACGGGTGACTTGAAGGAGTATATGTTTTCTTAGCGACTCCCGGCCAGGGGACTTCCGGTGAGCCCACTTCAACCTTCTCGGAGCAAACCAATAACAACTCGAGGGGACTTTGTTAACCTTCTTCTGTAGACCAATGGCGACTTGTGTCTTAGCAAGAGAAACGTATACTGTATTTTATCCCTAGATCCAATATAAATCTATGGTATGACCAGCTCAACAATATAAATCTATGGTATGACCAGCTCAACCTGGACGTTTGTTTACTGTACACCATATATATTGACCAGCTTAGATGGCCATGCACCTCGACCTGGACGGTACCTGGCCGTCGTCTCAAATTTTTTCCTCTCCAATTTCCAGTGTTCCGTCCCGCTACTACAAGGACATGGCTTCCCTGGAGCCTCGTATCTGCCTCTTGACCAATCTGTCCCTTGACCACCTATGGCCACCTTCAACAGCCTTTTAGACCAACTTGATCCAGCTGATAAACTTCTGGCTGGCCTGGCCCACAACATCCGGACCACCTTCTTTAGCATATTCCCATGTTCATGTACTGGTCCGGCACTTGAGAGTGTCTCCAAACGTCCCCGGAAGCCGCCACCCGATGTCTGTTAGTAGCCGGCCTGGGCAGCTAATTTGGGTTAACATTTCCACCAATCAGGTTAGTGAGCTTACCCCTCATCGGTACGCTAACCAATTCCGGGACACTTCACCACATTCCATATGGCTTCCCGATCGAGATGAAGGCTGTTCGACCGGTTGGACGGCCTTACAGGTTGACAGTTCAGACTTAATCGGCTGGTCGGCCTTGACCGTGATCTCTTCTAGTCGGTCACGTTTTCGCAGCATATGAAAATCCATCTCTCTCAATTCGTACAATATCGCTGCGTACACCGAGAAATCGTCGATGAACTGACTGTTATAGTTCAGACTACCAAGAAAAGATTACATGACTTATAACGATCTGAGAAACAGTATGTTTACTGAGTAACCCAAGCTTTTTCGGGTTGGTCTCCTTCTATATGATCTTCTTTAGGCTGACCCCCAAAACTCTTATCCACACCGATCAACAATTTCAAACGTTCACAAGTATCGAGTATTCGTCAACCATATCACACAATATGTCCCATGACGTGGATAAATGTCAATCATGTAGGATCGCCTTCCATACACTGACGGTATCCGATCCCGAACGGGTTCGTCTTCAGTATACACATCATCATCCTCCGTGATTTCCCGATCAGTACTGATTTGGAAGTAACCGTAGAGTGCGTTATCTATCAGCTTCTGATAGATCTGAGGAGTGTGGTGGAGCCGATTTCCAAATCCATGACCGAAGTCGTGGGTGAAATCCGGATACCCACTGGCCCGGACGACCAACTATCGGAGGGGGTACTCCGTCGATCCTGATCAGCATCGGAATCAGATGAATCACCGCTGTGGTGACTGATCTGATCCTCCCGGTCATCTGGCCGGTCTTCATGCTCGTCAGGATCTATGTTTAACTTCATCTCACCTTGTGTACCCGTTGATCGGGGGTGGTTACACTCACTTAGGTGGACTCGGTGACGAAAACGATGATCTTGATCAGGTCGGAGGGGATGACCTTCTCGAGACGGGGGGTGTCCTCGGGTGGAAATCTTCACCGGAGAACGGGTTGGGGTCGACACTTATTCAGTATCTAGGCACTGATCAGGGAAGTTCGTCTGATCAGGCCAGCCAATGAGAGAGAGATATAACGAAACCAAGAAAACGCGATCAATCCACGATCTTCCACAGTAATCCACAAACGTTATCTCCACGAAACCTTTACCAATATTATTAACGTGTTCCAAACACGTGCGCGTTGCGGGTGAGGTTCGATCACCTAAAAAAAAACCGTCGGGGGTCTTCCGGTAAGCCAAAATGCGTCTAAGCGCGTCTTAACCGGGAATCAGTTTAGCAAGAGGGGACTAATCAACCCTGTGCTCCCAATGACCGCACACGTGGCGGAGCGACTCTTTGCTTTAGGGGGAAAATCTAAACCTGTTATTATATATGCAATGTCCTATACCTGTGTACCATACATCAACTCATGCCTGACCTTTACTTCGAACCTATTTACTTCGTCGCACGGTTGCGTAACACCCTCTTGCCCATCCTGGCTGCACCTTCAAGCTGATCTGTACCGCTTTTGCCCTGATCACGACCCGACTCTTCAAAAGATCCTCGACTTATCCTGATCTTCAACAAACGACCTTGAAACCACTTGAGACCTGCTCTTCAGCACTTGTTCACTTCGTACATAGTCCGACCAAACCGAGAACTTACTTGCCCTTGCATCTGAACGCTGATCAGAGGCTGATCAGCCCTGATCACGATCGCCATAGTGATCGACCGAGTGATCAGGTGGTGATCAGGCTGATCAGCCCTTGATCACCTCGGGAAAACGCTCTGGGTCATCATCATCACGACTCAATTCATCTTCTAAGTCACACTTCCGATCTTTATACCCCGTCAGGACAACCATACAACACCGATCTCGGCCGATCAGGCCTGATCAGGCCTTGCCACGTCATCTTCGGACCAACCAAAGGTTCTCGTCACTCACACAACCTGTCACTCCACATGCCCGATCTTCATTCCTCATCTGATCTTCATTGCTCGGGCATGACAGGCCGATCAGGCCGTAACTTCGTATCATAGTCAGCTTCAACCACTATGCCATTCAGAGATCGGCTGGTCCCCTGCCCTTGATACGTCATGTCAACAGTCACTCTTTTCTTATTACATCCACGGGAACTCCACTTAGTGACTGTAGTAACGATCGTGATCGTGATCTCCATCATTCCGCCAGTGCCTGGGACTGGGCTTAACGACCATACTTGGCTGATTTCTCCACGCCGTGAATATCCGTTGGCCGTCACCTTTTCTTCTTAACCGTGATCAACCTTTTCCCACCCATCAACCGTCATATGTTGATGGGTGCTCTATCATCACCAATCAACGGCCATGTGTGGTCCACTTCAGTCCCAGTATTTTCCGATCGCTTCACCACAGCCGCCCCTGAGACTAACTGTAGCCGCACAACGACTGCAGTTCGACTCACTCACTTTTAAACTTCCTCTCTGGTGATCACCATGGCCGACGCAAGCCAATCTCCTCTTCCTTCTTCGTCTTCTTCGGCTGCCCGCCCGATCGCTTCTTCGCCCTCCGTCTCCAGCTCGGCTACCCCTGCGATCGCCCCGATCACGACTTCTACGCCGATCACGACCAGCCTCATCCGTCCGACAACTGCTCTCGCTTCGTATCGACCGTCTTGGAGTCTTCCTGCTCGACCTCCGTCCGATCGCCCTCTCCGTTCCTTGGAGCAGCTCACTCGCCTGATAGATGGATCGGGCCCATTCACGTTGGTGCCCGTGGAGGCTTGTCGGCTACGGTCGGAGCTCCGTAGTGCAATTCCCGAGTTGGTTTCTCTGTACGATACCAACCGGGCACTTACGGCTGAGTTATCCGACCGTCGGATCGCGGCTGAGACCTCGGCACGTGATTCCGCTGATCTGGCTGCCCAGCTATCAACTCTCCGGCTAGATCATGACCGGCTTGGCCAAGATCATGACCGGCTTGGCCAAGACCTGCGAGACATGACTGATCGCGTTCAGGGTCTGACGATGGAGCGTGATCAGTTGTCGGCTGACCTCGCTGCTCTGCGACTTTCCAAGCCTTCGGACACCGTCGCCTCCCTACAGTCGCTGATCGACTCGCTGACTATCACCATCCGTGATCAGGGTACGTTCATCTCATTCACTTCTTCTGTAATCCGTATTTGACTCTCCATGCTTATTTCCAGATGAACGTATTGAGGCAATGAAGAATTCGATGGTCGAGATGGTAGATCATCTGCAACGCATCGATGATCGACGTCTCGACCGTGATCAGCTGCTGCACGACAAGATCCGCACTGCCGAGGATGTAGAGCGTCGGGAGATCGAGGCTCGCTATTCGGATGAGCAGGTCCAGCTCTTGGCCAAACAACTTTCTGATTCTCGCATCGGCCGTACCGATATACAGAAAAGGTTGTGCGAGAGTCGGAAAGTGGCTGAAGATTGCCGGCATGGACTTAATCTTGCTCGGTTAAACTTGAAACCCTAGAGCTCGACGATCGTGCCTGGCTTCAGCATAACGCTGACCTGAAAAATCTCGCGGTGCAGACTATGGATAGGTGGACCAAACCGGACACCGGTTCGGGGTCAGTTCGGACGGCCTTGCAGCGGCTTCCTGGGTTGATCAGCTCGTTTACTTCATCTGGCATACCGCCACAGTCTCCAGCGTTTGCCCCGCCTTCGCCCGCGTCCTCGGTCGCTTCTTTGCCTGTTCGTAGTGCTGATCAGCCCGTGATCAGTACTTCAAAAGCTCTGCGTCATTCAATCTCGTTCACCGGCGACTCCAAGATCAGCGCCTTCGGCCTCGAGTTCTGGGAAGCGTAAGCAGACCAGCTCGTCGAAGCAAAAGATGATTCCCGCCAAGCGATCACGTCTTGTGATTGACTCGGATGACGAATCGACTGATCTGGACGAGAGGACGTTGTCTGTTCTGGCTCGATCGCGCAGCACTGATCGCCGTACGCCAGCACCAAGTTATTCGGGCGTGAATTCGTTGGCCCAGGCCGTTACTTTGCTGGAGTCAGATGGCGACGATGACGATGATCTCGAGGAGGAACCATCGGCTCAGGCTGATCCTGACATTCCTCCGGCGGCCACTGGGGCAGCGATCGCCCCGCCGCTCAATTTTACGGGCGTTTTCATCCCGGCGGATCGATCGTCGGTCGGAGAGAACGACTACAGTTACGATCCGAACCAACGGTTCATGGATCTGTATGTCGTTATGGAGGGGAAGCCGACTTCTGCTCATATGGCCACACGAAACCTTGGAGTGGTGATCAGGTCTGGGATCTGACGCCTCGGGTTCTTGAAGTGCGGCAGAAACTCGTCCCTCGTTTGTGGTCCCGCCCGCCAGGCTGGATCTTTCCGATCAGATCGCCGGCACCCAAGGACAAGCAGTGGCAACCAAGGTTGCTGACCAGAGGTGCTATTGAACTTCTGATCGATTCAGCACCCTGGGATGTCCTCCTGACACCCATGCCCGGGCTGGCGTTTCCTGATCGTCCTTGGTTTGTCGAGCTGCAGGGACGCTTGGCTTTGTATTACCAGGAGCACGTGCAAGCGATATGGGAGGCGACTCACCATTTCCCGATCACGACGGCGATGCGCAAGGACGCGTGGATCGAGCATTACTATCATGCTCGCAAGCGTCGACGTACCAAAGCCGGGGCTGCTTGGGCCACGATCTGCGATTATGTCGTTGACGGAATCCTGCACGGCGAGTGTGATCTGGACGTTTTCCTGTTCCCTGGCGTCCTGCATTTACCTGTTCGTCGAGCGGGATCGCGAGGACTCAAGGCTGACGGCGGGGATTGGTATCCCGGTTATGGGCATATAACTCCGGTCGCCACACTGCGTGATTGCTTGCTCTGGACCGATCAGCATGAACCTTGGCGAAACCAGTTTCGATCGAGTCCCATGGATCATCCAGGGTACACGGTTTCTCGCCTGCGCACTAAATATGGTCTGTGATCGTCGTGATAACCAACTTTTATTTCGTTTTCCATAATCACTAATATATCACGACATTTCTTGATGATTTTCTCGTTCCACTTTCGTATATCTTGTTCATGTCTCATTATCGCTTCCATCTTGTATGTCGATCGCTCTCATGCGTACAGGTATAATTCTTGAGTAATATATGTATGTATATGCATCCGTTTCTTCCAAACCAGTCCAACCGCCCTGATCTCCACTTGCCCGATCATCATATTTGCTGATCAGTCACAATGTGTCAACCCAGGCTATTGAGATTCCTGGTTACCCTCTTCGTGGGTTTGCATCACTTCAAATCGATTCCTTCTCACCCGATCACGTTCGAATTCTCTTAGTAACGCTCCACAGTTCAGATCACGCTCATCTATCCACTCGGGATCGTCATAACCCTTCCAACGAACCAAGTATTCACGGTGGGTTCGGCCAAATCGGGTCTTCTTGCCTGATCGGGTATCCAAAACCTTCTCCACCTCGAATTCGTTCGGGTCCAACGTTCTTTCCCAACTATCTTCGGGTAAGAGAGCTTCGTCAAAATCAAACCTTGGCTGATCGTCGCATGACAGCCTGGTTTTAGGCCGATCAGGGTATTCTCGGACCAGTTTTAACTTCGACAAGTGGACAATCGGGAAAATTCCATAATCGGTACCTGCGGTAATCAGCCGAGCGGCATGATCACCGATTAGTTCGGCTATACGGAACGGTCCATGCCACAGATGTGCTAACTTCTTGGCATATCCTTCTTTCACGCGATCCAAGTAAAGCCAAACTCTTGATCCTGGCTCGATATTATGCGAATCGGCCTGATCATTGTTCCGATCAGCTCTTTCTTGGATGGCCCTTCGTAATCGTTCGTTGACTTGTTCCCGCGCGTGTTGGTAGTGACGTTGGAGTCCCATACGCCATCGACGAGCTTCGCGATCTCGACCTCGTGTGCATCCGACAGGGATCACCGACTCGATGGTAGATCGGGGGTCCCAACCATATGCCAGGTAGAATGGAGTATCTCCCCTGATCCGATCAAAGAGGAATTTAATGCAAACACCAGTCTCTCCGCATATTCATCCCAATCTTGTTGCGCGGAGTCTGCGACATACATCTTGATAGCTCTGGTTAACGTTTGTACCATCCGTTCGGCTTTACCATTCGCCTGTGGACGGTACGCCATGGTCGCGCTCTGTTTCTGGCCAAGCATCTGATTAAAAGATCGGAACACTTCGGCCATAAAACCTGGTTCACGATCATGCCTGATCACTTCACTGGCTCCAAACCGTCGAAACACACATTCTTCGTAACTGCAAGCGACTTGTTGGGCCGTTCGTGTAGATCCCGCTTTCGCGATCACCAATCCCGTGAACAGATCAGTCCAGATCAGCAACTCTGTATTGCCCTTGAACGATTTTGGGAGGGACGGTATGTGATCCATCGCTATCACTTGGAAAGGGTAGGTCGCCTGGATATTTCCAGGTGATCTTCCCCGGATGTTTGGCATCCCTTTTCCAGTTTCGCAATCCGTACATGTTCCAACAAACTTTTGTATACTTCGATATAATCCTCTCCAATGGAAATGTTTACGGATCCTGTGATACGTTCGTCCTACGCCCTGGTGGCCACCCTCCAAACTAACATGATAATGGTGTAAGATATCAGCTTGTAAAGTCTCCGGGATCACGAGTCTTGCCGATCTGTCCAAATCTGCATCGGCCTGATCAGCTTGTACATAGTAAAACAATAGATCATTTTCGTCGATCTCGTAGTTAGACGCGATCTTGGCACAATCTTTTGCTTCACTCTGGCTCAGCTTCTCCAGATCACCCTTTAGAAACGCCTTCAAATCAACGATCCATTTTTCCTCGTCTTGAGCCTTGAGAATTCTTTCGATCCGCATCTCTTGTACTATTTCCTCTGTCAGGCTTTCTCGAGAGGGTGATCTGTTGGGTGGTGATCTGGTTCGTGATCTCGTCGTAATCAAGATCTGGGCTGCTTCCTTTTCATTTTTCACACGGATCAGCTCGGGCAGCCTATTGATCTCTACCAGTTCTTCCAGCAGCGCTTGATCAGTGACTATCGATCCGGTCTGATCACGCATGGCCATAGTTGCTAAGTGATCTGCACTCCGATTCCAATCACGTTTCACATGCAACAGATCATGTCTTGGCCATCCACGTAAAGCTTTCATAACGCGATCATTCAGTAGTTTCAACTGCGGCGCTTTACAGTCGATCTCTCCAGTGATCTGCCGAATCACCAGGTTTGAATCTCCGCATATGATTACTCTTCCGATCTTTTGCTCTTGCAAGAGATCCAAACCTAGCAGCAGACCACGATATTCAGCCTCATTGACCGTGATACCTGGAGTATAATCTGAACCGGCCGATATAACAGTCCATTCAGGCAGTTTCCATAACAACGCGCTATACGCCCCTACGCCTTTCTTCACACTCGCTGATCCGTCGAAACTTACAACGATCAGATCTTCCTCCGAGCCGACGATCGGTGGGGGTATAGTGATCGATTCACGTGGTTGCTTCCGAGGAGCCACCTCGATCAGGGCTTCATCGACTTCTGATCGGGGCGTGATGCTGGCTGCCAGCGTTCCAAGAATTTCTTCTTCGCCCTTGGTGCACTTAATGATCTCCAAAGTCCACTGAGATAGCACCGCTGCCCATCGCCCAGTCTTCCATCTAAACCACTCGCGGATAGTAACCACGCCAAACTAGATCGCTTTGATAATACCTTAATTGATCTAGCTACCAGCATAGAGTAGCAAACATCCAGTACACGTAATAATGCTAGCACTTCCTTATCCACAATACCATAGTTAACTTCGTTCGGTTTTAATGTTCGGCTTGTGAACGTGACCGGGCAATAAACTCCATCGTGATCTTGGACCAGTGCGGCCGATATTGCCCATTTACTGGCATATAGGATCACCACGGGAATCTTCTTCGGATCGAAGTGTTTCAGTATTGGCGTCGAGATCATCTTCGCCTTTAACATACTGAAGGCTACCATAGCTCGATTCATGTGGTCTTCTGACCCTGGCATAGTTCGATCAGTTGGTGATCCAGTCTTGATATCCGTTTCAGTGACTTCAACTTCGTGATCAGTCTCAATTGGTGATCCTCCTACCTGATCGCGTTCTCGTAGCCCATGATAATCAACTTCCTTCAGTTCATAAAGTATAGCGGCGTAAATCGAGAAGTCCTCGATAAATCTGCTATAATAATTCAG
>MIQA02011663.1:0-14851 GCA_001887855.2 Sclerospora graminicola | reverse complement strand
CATTCAAGATTGATATATTTCGCCGAGCTATCACTTTCTACGATGATTCACTATTGACTACGCTGGCAGCTTCACTTATCATGTACTACAATTCAGTCGCGTCAGCATGGGATGCGCAACGAGGAAATGGTGATTGTCTGGTTATCAAAACAATGCGCCAATCAATGAAAAGGGTGGGATGTGACTGTACGCTTTTGGCAAGGTGATCCGACGTGGTTCGACAAAACTGGCTCATTTTAAATCTACCTTTGCTATCAATTGCAAATGTGGACGCAGTGCCAAATGAAATTCGGAGTCAAGTGACTGTTGATCTATTTTCGTTTAGAGATATTATCGAACGCCAAATTATGGGGAAACAGACGCAATCAGTCCAATTAATTCGCATGCAACGTATTGTAGAGAACCAGAGCTCCATACTAACCACCTTGGAAGCCAACGTTGACCGTTTGAAGACCGTCGCAGAACGTCTAGACTCCCAACTCCAACAGCTCCAGTCCTGACCATGAAACTGCGCTACGAATCAAGTAGTTCTCTTGCCTGCTCCCACTAACAGCACTAATGCGACTCCAAGTGGCACTGAAACCCCAGGCACATTGCTCCCACCATCATTGAAATGTTTTCGAGTAAGTACTGTACTTGCAGACTACATAGCAAACGAGTGGTTCAGTATTTTGCCGACGTCGAAAGAAAGAGACTTGCTCAGAAAAATCAAACTCACAGTGGCTCGTGTCAGAGATTTCTTACCAGCTACGTTTACATTCTCGCGTGCCCCTCCTCGATCTGGAAGCTCGTTTGGAGCGTGGTATAGGGATCTGCACAACAATGCCATATCAGCTGAACAATCTATGATCCAGCACTTGGCAAAAAACAACCCCACAGGTAAGCGTAAGGTATGTGCTGTTTTATATGCGCATGTTGCGAACCGCGAGTTTGCCAGCAAGACAGCTCGGTTGGACTACCCTCAGCGAATATGTACTGACACGACCTGACTTTTCTGAGCCTGCACATGTATACCATAAAAGTAAGGCTTTTTCAATATATTATAAAGGTCCCCTTATAGTAATTAGCTCTAAACCACTGACAACATATTCACTCTTAAACTTACCGTCTTTCAGTCACGTGTCTTGAATATACATTTACATATATAATTAATGAAGTATTTAACCAACTAAATAGTTCGTACCTAAGTTTAATCTTACTTAAACTATTGAGGCAAAATTACATTTGTTCCTATCCAATTGCACGCTTCCTCACTTGCAATTTATACAGTGTAAGCATGTATCAGCTACCTATTACAGTTTGGATGTCTTTTAGAGGATTGTGGTTCATACAAAAAAGGGTCAAAAGGTAGTTACAATTATGTAAAAAAGATGCATTAAATCATATCGATACCATAAAAATCAGATTTAGAGGAAAGCTTTGGCTTAATAACTCGCCATATTTGATTTCTTGATACCCTCGCAGCATTTAGCTTTTGCCTGTTTGGTGACTACACCCCTTAAGTCTATCATTTGAATGCCTGATTAGCACCAAGAAATGGTAAATGCAAAGAAGATATTGACGGATTTGAGGAGAAACCGTTTTACTCCCTTTTACTGCAAAGACGGTCAATAATGACGGAGCACGTCATATATCTTCATTCTTTTCGGTACGTTGCACTTACATTATGGTACAGGGAGATGCACGTAGCAAAAAGGGTTTGTGCACCTGGTGGGTCCCAAAACATTGAGCCTTTTTGAAAGAAAAATCTCCTGCGGTATTATTAATGTAACATCGTGTATGAATCATCAAACACTTCGAAAAACTTGAACACCTTTTTCGGCAAGAACAAAGCAACTTCGGCACTTCCAGTTTCTACATTAAGATGACAAGTACGACTTTTCGGACTTGAGCACTTCCTGTCGACCGGTACTAACAGACCGGGCTGACATGTATTCACACGCATGCTACCACTAGACTATATAGCACTAACACGCATATTTTGCTGGTGTATTTTGGGATTCACTCAACACTAACAGGTTCCGAGTGAATTGTGGAGTTTACGTAACTGTGGTTTTCCAACAGGTTATGAGCCCAGGATTTGCGGGGCTTAAGACCGAAGCTCTTAACTTTTACAGAAGTTTCTCGTGTAATTACGATATTTCGTGGAAGTCCCCTAGACCGAAGGGTGGCATTGAGTTATTTATTTCACGTTTTTTCGTCTCGTTTCGCTTTGATATTCTCGTTCCAAGATAACAAAAAAAGAAATAATTGATATGAAAAGTATATTGGCGTATATGAAACGCATGGAAGATAAGATTGGCGCCTCCGAAGAAGAGATAATGCAAGACGCAATTTCTGCCGGGTCACCAAAGTCGAACAAGGGTTCGGATAACGGCAGCGTCTTTAAAGAAACTCAAGAACTATGGTCCGTTTGGTGGTAAATGACCATCCAAGACTTAGGTGGACAGAACGGCATCGAACGTGGTGGTGGGTGGCCACCTCCACAAGGATATGCTCCAGGGATTCCAGCCCAAGAAGGTGCGGGGGTATTTGAACGCTCCGCAGGAAATCAAATAGCACGGGTGGATCGATGAAGATCCCCAAGCTTATGATACAAAATTTCTCGAGTGTGGAAGTATAGACAGAATTGGGTGCAGGGCTTAAGCAATGGGTTTACCTGTTCATCGAGGCAATAGAAGTCGCACACTATCGTCCGGGTTCGGTTCGTATGGACAGTGAGGTTGAAAGTTAACAAGCTCAGCAAACAGCTGGAAGGGATAGCGGCAAGTTATTTTCGTGCAAATACCACGAGGTGGTGGACAATTTCACAGGTATTATATTTTATTATCGATCAAATGTTTCACGCATTCAAAGTGAGCATATCCTACCAACAAGCCGCAAATTTGTTCGCCGCTGAAAAAGACCCGCGCCGCAACTGGACGCAGCATTTTTATATCTGGTGGCATTGACACGTGAAAGTGGGTCGCAAGAGAAACTCATAGTGGAAATATTGTGATGTAGCCGCACCAGATATGAAAATGGAGCTGATGATCCGGTATAATCTTTATCGCGAGGATTATATGCAGGAATTAATTACGTGGGCCCAAGAACTGGAGGATGACTCCAAAAAGGCGAAACCCCCTCTCGAAGTTTCTTAATTCAGTGGATGAACAAACAAAGAAGAGAACGCGTTTTAACTGTGGAAGAGAGGGCCATATACAAAGCCACTGCAGGGCGGTAACGAGAAGGGCAGTTTGAAAAGCTTTTCGACAGCAGGAGCACCGAAAAGCACTTTGTATTGTCGACGACCAAAAGGTGTGAGGATTTGGAACACGACTTTGAACTGAATACGACAACTTGTGGATCATGGATAGTGGTGCAAGGCGCCACCTAGTGTCGGACGAGGCCCTATTGGGAGGAGCTAAGGACTGCCAATATGACAAAAAGCTTATGCTGCTGGATGGAGGTAGCTTACCTATGACCAAGGTTGGAAATGTCACGCTATCGAGTACGGATGAAAGCCGAAACAAAGTTGTGCTAATAGAAGTGTATTACGCACCAAAGTTATCAATAAACTTGATATCTCTGTGCTGTTTGCGCAAGAAAGGCTGTATCCTGAAAGATAATGGTACGAAAATGGAAGTGACATACGAAAACGAAGTACTCTTTGAAATTAAAGTGGTCGTAGCGGTGTTTACTGCCTCGCTGACCAAACGTGATAAGTTTGGAAATGTGAAGTCTTTTTTACGACATGGTGATGAGTGTTGTGGTGAACGAGAGGCGCCCTTCACGATTTCCATGTCAGATTGGGACATCTGGCTTATGACACGATCGAACGAATTGTCAAGCATCCCACGTTGGGAATATGCCCCACAAACAGGCGACGACCTACCTATTTGACTTGTTCAAAGGGCAAGGCTACCAGGTCAATGCAACCAAAGAGGGACTCGGTACAGAATGCTCCAATCGATCGTATCGGTGGAGTAATCTGTAGAGACCTTAAGGGACCCATTACGCCGAACGCCAGGCGTGGAAACCGATATCCCGTGGTTTGTATCGACTACTGCTCGAATTACAAGCGCGTTTTTGCTGTCCAAACGAAAGACAGGGAGCGAAAAATTTTGAACATTTTCTCTCGTGGTTTGAGAATGAGTTCAATTGTCGCATCCCCGTTCTACGAACTGATAGAGGAACTGAGTACAGGAACGCGGACCTGTTCTGCAAAAGGACTGGAGTGAGACGCCATATTACGGATCCTGGAAACCCAGCATCAAACGGGAAGGCGGAAGGGATGAGCCAAACCATTTTCAATATGGTTCGGTGCATTATTTTTGGTTCAAGAGTCCCGCTGACGTACCGGTCCGAAGCAGCAGAGTATGCAACGTACATTATGAACAGGAGCTCATCAAGGGCAAATCCAAAACGGGCGTTGCCGATAGAGATGTTAACATAAAGGTCGTAAGTGTTACCGATATCGTAGTTTTCGACTCTCCCGGCATGGTACGGAGAGATGCGAAGAAGGAATCCCTGGCCAAGCATGCAGAAAGAGCACTTATATCCTTGGGAAAACGATGATGCCAAAAGATAGATACAAAGTGCTCTTACTGTATGATCGGGTGGTTACGACTACAAGGCACGTTGGAAACATCGAAACGTTGAGTGGTGAAACCAGCAAACAGATAACGAAGATGCTGGTGAATCAAGATGATGGTGAGCTAGACCGTAGAGCTCATGCCAAAACGGCTTTCAAGAAAGACAGCTGAGTTTCGAAGGAGTCAGAAGTTGAAACGGTTGAAAATAATAAGAAGGATGAAACCAAGGGCGGGCAAAATCGCCAAGGAAGTCCGGAAGAAAGGTGAAGACAACCAAGTTCATTAATTTTGAGAGTGCAAAAGGAAGAAGAACGCGAAGAAAAAGTTGAACATATTCAGACTACTGAGAGTGGAAATATGATGGTGGCATTCGCGGTTTTATAAATAATAATACCGTGAATGAAAGCTTGGAGCCGTTACCGGATCCAAAAGGTTTTCCCGAAGCCCACATGGGGCGGGACGCCAACAAATGGACATTGGTCGAATAGGCCGAATTAAAAATTCTTGAAGACCTTGGAGTTTGAAAGATATGGAAAAAGGATGATATGCACCACTACCAACTAAGTGGGTGTATAAGACGAAACGGAAGGGTGATGGAACTGTCAAGCGCTACAAAGCGCGTCTAGAGATACGTGGAGACAGGCAAGTGTATGGAGAAAATTATTTTGTTCCATTTTCATCAATGATGGAACTCAGCAACATGAAGGTTATCCTGATCATGTCTTTATTTTGGGAAGTACCTGCACAGCATGGGGATATACCCAGTGCTTACCCCAAGGGTGAGCTATGATATTTACCAACAAGTTCCTCAAGGGATGCACATTTACAAAGAAAATTTACAAAAAATTAACTATCTGTCCGAAAGGAAAGTTGTCCTAAAGTTGGTAAAGAATCTGTATGGCTTAAAACAAGCAGGCAGGCTCTGGTACGAGGTGCTGCAAAAAACGTTAACGGAAATGGGTTTCTCGCAATGTCTTACAGACACATGCATCTTTGTGAAAATTGACGAGTCTGGAACCATAATTGCGGGAGTATATGTCGACGATTTACTAGTCACTGGATCCGATTTCTCACTCGTGGATGATTTGTTTAAAAAAAATGAAGGTACTTGAACTGAAAGACCTTGGGAACGTGGAAAAAATGTTAGGCATGAGGGTTTAAGGAGGACCCGAAACAGGTTATGTAATTGATCAAGAAATTACAATCATGGAAATGCTCGAAAAACATGGGCTTTAGGACGCTAACGCTGTAAAATGAGGAAAATGATTTAAATGAACCATCGAACGAAGAACAATGGGAGGTTACCAACAGTGAAAGATTTGCAGTCGTTGGTTGGCAGAAATCACGCTGTTCACGTCCTGATATTTCGTTTGCGGTCCATCGGGCAACTCGTCACACGCATGCCCCGACTTTAAGTGATTATAGGTTGGCACAGCGTGTGGCGAGATACCTGAAAGGGACAGCAAAAAATTGAATTTGAAAATGAAAGCGGACAGTGGAAACAGAGTACCTCGCTGAATCGTAAGCTACAGTGACGCGGATTTTGTCGCAGACAAAGAGGACACGAAATCCGTTAGGGCAAACGTGCTTTTCGTTGATGGCATAATTGAAGGATGACTCTGCAATAAACAAGGCACCGTAGCACTGTCGACTTCATTGGCGGAATTTGTTGCCGCTGCAGCTGAAGGGAAAGAAGCTCTCGGATTGAGAGCGTTATTCATCGAGATTGGAGTGAAATCGAGGGCGCCGATTATCCGGAAGGTCGATAATCAGGCGGCAATCAAACAGCTGCAAAACGACGCGAGTGCTACAGCTGCTAAACATGTGGATGTAAAGTTGAAATTGTTGAAGGATTTTACGAAAAAGGGAGTGGTTAAACCAGAGCATGTGGCTACTGGAGACATGATCGCAGACCTGTTGACCAAGACATTACTCGCACTAAGAATTGTGGAGTTACGAGCGAAAATTGGTTTGGGATAAGTGATGTATTGTGGTTATAACTATGGTGGCCTGAGAATTGTGGAGTTACGAGCGAAAATTGGTTTGGGATAAGTGATGTATTGTGGTTATAACTATGGTGGCCTACAATGGAATGGGTGCTGGTTGAGTCAAATCGATTTAGTCTTGCACAAGAAGTCCCGGTAATCCCAGAAAGTGTGTTGGAATCTTGGCGAGGTTTCGATGAAGATAAAATTAAGACAAAATTCTGTTTGGACGAAACTACCGTGAGTTTATGCATATGTGAATTTTAGGTTAGGTCATTTAGGTACTTAACGTTACATAAATAATATACTTTCAGTTTTTACATTAAGGCGACAAGTAAGACTCTTCGGACTTGGGCACTTCCTGTCGACCGGTAATAACAGACCTGGTCGACACGTATGCACGCTACAACTAGACTATAAAGCACTGACACGCATATTTTTCTTGTGTATTTTGGGATTCACTCAACACTAACAGGTTCCGAGTGAATTGAGGTGTTTGCAGGACTGTGGATTTCCAGCACAAAGTCATGTGCAGCCCTAAAAACCTTGCAGCTATCGAGCGTGCCGTTGCTGTTCACTTTGGAGACATGAAACGTTCAATTAAACTCCGGCAAGTTTGAAGGCGACACAATGTACAACATGGATGAGATCCATGTACTCATAAACATGGACGACGGCAAGACGCTTGGTTTTCGAGGACAAGCAAACATTTCTACCTGGATGTCGTGTAAGGGGGTGGGGGAATGACGCTCGTGATCAAGCTTGGCGGGGGCACCAGCGGCCGTGTCCAAGAATGACATCCTATCCGGTCTGTCCCCGATCATGTTCCAGGCGCCACATACCGCTTCGTAAAAAAGGCTGATTGGATCCCCGCATTTTTGAAGAGTGGCTCAAGGACCCGCTGCGCAATCCTCCCAGCGACAAGCTTCGTTATCTCTTTGTTGACAACGCTGGTGGCCACAAAACCTGTGCATACGATGCTGTGGTGAAGTGGCTCCAGTATCGATTGATTGGCAAATGAGTTATAAGCCACCAACCTGATTGGCCAAAATGGCGAATCGGATTAGCTACCGTGAGTCAGCTACTAAGTTGGGATGATAACTGCGAATTGTGGACGAAGGAACTCTGCGGTGCCAAATCGGCGCATAGATGAGAAAGCAGTGAAGGGCGTGTCCAGAGTCAGGATATCCTGACTAAAAAGGAGTGCCTGAGCAAAGATGGACCAGTTTAGTCGTGCTGGGTCAGGTCAGCAGTATTGCCCAGAACCGACCAGCAGGTATCGAGCTGTTCTATTAAGGTGGTCGATGGTAAGTACAGGCTGCCAATGGACGTGTGTGCAGATCCAGGGGGTTGGATCCCTGTCGTAGGCGGATGAGGCACTATTAGCCAATTGCGTGGAAGGGGGAAGATGCTGAAGATAATCGGCGAGCCACACTATTTGGTGTAAGGTACGCGGACAACCAACAAAGGCCGCCGCTATATTTTGGGTAAGATACACCATAAGGCTCATATCGGATTTAGGGATTAAATCAGTATAGGTTTCTCTTTCTAAGACACAAGTCGTTATTGGTTCACAGCAGAAGGTTAACAAGGTCCCCTCTAGTTGTCCTTGGTTTGCCCGGGGAAGGTCACAAGAGACTCAACGGAAGTCCCCTGACCGGGAGTCATTTGAAAATAGTATACTCACTCAAGTCGCCCGTGTTTGGAGCACGGTATTATCGTACTGGAAGGGAAGGCGAAGGTTTGGCTTACCGTGGAATATTGTGGATTATTGGTTGGAGCTCACGTCTTTATAGAAGATTGGAGTAACCCCTTATTGGCTTTGGTTGAGCTGGTCGATTGAGCAATCTCGGTCCAGCATTTGCGGTATACTGAAACCAAAGTATAATGCCAGTCCGCTCCCCGGTGAAGATTTCCACCCAGGAGAACCCTAGTCCTAACCCTTTTCCCGCTGCCCTAACCAGGCATCTTAACCTTTCGTTCAAGAGTCCACCAGGAGTGCATAACCGCCAGTGCTGACGGGTACACAAGGTGAGATTTCAAGCGATGGGTCATCCCAGTCGTCACAGCCAAGGTGATGGAAGTGACCGGTCCAGCCAGCTCCATGCCAACCTGAACCAAGACCTGGATGGACGGAGTAAACCTTCCGATAGTCAGTCATCTGCCGCCCCCCCCGTGAGCGTTCGCAAAATTCCCGAGAGTGATTACACCACAATGGTGCGCGTGCCCGGAACTGTTGGTGACCGTGGATATCACCGCGAGTCTCTAGTGGGCAAAAAGCCAAGACCGGTTAAATTTGTTGAGGATGTTGTGTCAGGTGTATTAAGGGGATGGCATATCGCCCCCAATGCTTCTGAAGATAGAAGGATGCGATGATCGACTCGAATTTGGGGAGTATGAAATCGACATTAAAGATACAGTTACTTCCCTGGAGGCTCCAACTTGAGCTGGCCCGGACTATAGTGCAGGTCACAATAGCCTGATGAGGATCATTGTCGAGACCATAATCCGAAAAAGTAAACCCGAAGTATGCGTAATGGAAATTAGGAAATGAACATTAAAGAACGAGGTAGAACAAAAGGTTGGGTACGATCGGACTGGAAAGCTAGCTGACCCGGATTCAGGTCACCTGCCCGATAAGACAGTCCAGGGTGGTGAAGCAGGTGCGAACGCCCACGGGGGCACAGATGACTGACTGTCGGAGGGGGTACTCAGTCCATTCAGGTCTTGGTCCAGGTCGGCATGGAGCTGGCTGGACCGGTCACTTCCATCACCTTGGCTGTGACGACTGGGATGACCCATCGCTTGAAATCTCACCTTGTGTACCCGTCAGCACTGGCGGTTATGCACTCCTGGTGGACCCTTGAACGAAAGGTTAAGATGCCTGGTTAGGGCAGCGGGAAAAGGGTTAGGACTAGGGTTCTCCTGGGTGGAAATCTTCACCGGGGAGCGGACTGGCATTATACTTTGGTTTCAGTATACCGCAAATGCTGGACCGAGATTGCTCAATCGACCAGCTCAACCAAAGCCAATAAGGGGTTACTCCAATCTTCTATAAAGACGTGAGCTCCAACCAATAATCCACAATATTCCACGGTAAGCCAAACCTTCGCCTTCCCTTCCAGTACGATAATACCGTGCTCCAAACACGGGCGACTTGAGTGAGTATAATATTTCCAAATGACTCCCGGTCAGGGGACTTCCGTTGAGTCTCTTGTGACCTTCCCCGGGCAAACCAATGTCAACTAGAGGGGACGACCTTGTTAACCCTCTGCTGTGAATCAATACCGACTTGTGACTTAGATAAGAGAAACGTATACTGATTTATTTCCTAAGAACCTATGGCGTACCTTACGTAAAATATAGCGACGGTCTTGCTGACTACGTGCTTTTGTAGTTGGAGGTCGACTGTGCCCGGGAACGGGATCTGGTCCGAGGTCAGGTCTTGGATGGGGTCCGAAGTCGGCAAAGGTGACCGGACCTGGAAGGAGTACAAGGGCAAGCAAATGTGGTCGGGTTATTGCGAAGTCTGATTGAAGGTAATATCCGTCAATTATGTGACGGAATGATCAAGTTCGGAATATTGGGTAAATTACATAGGTTGGTATGTGGTACACTTAGTATTGGATTTACATATTAAATGAATTTACCCCCAAAACAAAGAGCGCTCCGCCACGTGGCAGCGGTCATTGGGAGCACAGGGCTAATCAGGCCCCTTGTAACTCAGCTTATCCCCGGTTAGACGCGCACTGACACACTTTGGCTCACCGGAAGTCCCCCGACGGGATATAACGTTGGTGTTTTCTATTCTCACCTCTCACGTCCACGTGTTTCTAACACGTTACTGAATGGAAAGGTTTGTGGATTTAACTAAGTGGTTTACTGTGGTAGTTCGTGATTATATCGTGCTTTACGTATTTCTAAGGGGTTATTGGTTATCTCTCTTTATTGGCTGGGCAAAACGTCCCGACCCGACTTATACGGTACTTTACATAAAATGTCACCCCAATCCGTAAATATTTCCACCGGAGAACCCCGTATTAAAGAAGTCAGATTCTCCGACCTGATCGGGAAAGTCAGTTTCATCTAGAGTCCACCTGAGTGAGTGTAACCACCGTGAACCAATGGGTACACAAGGTGAGATGAGATTAAAAATGGATTCGGTCGTGAATGATGACCGTTCGGAAGACCAGGATAATCAGGCCGGTCACCCTAGCAGTGAACTGTCCGATCTAAACATCGACCAGGATTCGCGGAGTACCCCCTCCGAGAGTTGATCGTCCGGGCCAGTGGGGATCTAGGTTCCTCCAAGAACGTCTATCTTGGATTTGGAAATCGGCCCCACCGCAAATGATCCAATGTCGCTTTTTGCTTTCATCTCGAACGCTATTGAGCACTTGGCCGAGCAAATCCTTAAACACACCGCCACGAGCAGTGCTACGCTTAATGCAAACTTGCAAATAAGTCACGGTTGTACAGGTTTCGTGCGCCTTACATCAGCGTTGCGTTTGCTTTAGATCCTTGTAATTATATCAAGATAGCAAAAAACGTGGACGGAGGGTAAAACAAACAATCCGACAGCCCCTTACTGCTGGTACTATTTGCTGTGTGAATTATACGGACTAAACGGAAACAGACTCACACGATATTTACTCATGGTAGGGGTAATATATGTGTATCTGCGTATATACGCACCACAGTATTTAGTTGACGTGGGATTAATCAGTGTAGTACACTGGCACTCTGTATTGAAAAAATAGTGACTCACGATTCGACAAAACAAATTAGTGTTTGGCAAATCGGTGCTCTAAGATCGTGGAATTCAGGAATACCTCCATGAGGTGTTTTGAATTTAGCACATTTGCACTGAAATCATAGATGAAGAGGAAAAATTAATATAGATAATAGCGATATCATCATAATTGTAGGTTGCGTCCTCGACCGAAGCCTTTGGTCAGCCCGTGGAGAAATCGATAGTCCGCCCTATTTGCAACGATGTACAGCACTTTGACATAGTACCCAGCGCGCATTCCCACTGGAATGCCATGCAACAACATTCCATGCAAATGGGTACATGAACAATTTCCAAAACGTCGTTATTGAACGATCAGAATTTCGTTATTCCTTCCCCTTTCAATGATATTTTAATACAGTATCACTACTTTAAAAGAGCTTCATCAAAACAACAGTTACATTTTAAATATCAAGTGTTATAACACTATGCATCAATTATAGCTGTTGAATGGTTTCTACTGAGGTAATCATAGAAGCGGCCGTTTCTTCGCACAAAATTGCTGAAAATCCTCCCAATTATGTATGCCTCTTCGCTCTCGTGTCCAGTCCCAGGGTAGCTTGTGTCAACACTTGGGCCCACGGACATTCCGAATATATATGTTAGATAGTCGTGGAAAGTAGTACATTTTTTATATCGTTTGTCCTCCAGTCGCTCAGGTGAAACAAGTTCAATTGACGGGTTGCTAGACGGTATCCCACCCAGACTTGATATCGTTCATGGTTATGCCAGGCGTGAAATCAGAGGTGGCAGCCACCATTTCCCACTTTGGAAGCTTCCACAATATGGCACTGTAAACACCTACCCCCTGGACACTGGCTGGCCCGTCGAATCTTAGTACTATTAATTTTTCTGCTGGGCCTACCGTCGCCGGCGGGAGTGTGATAGGCTGACGTGACTTCTTCCTGAAAGATATCTCAAACAGCTCTTCTTCCACTTCTGCTCTTGGAGTGATGCTGCCGGTAGTGTCCCAATATTTCTTCCTCTCCTTTTGTACATTTAATAACTTCCAGCGACCACCGGGACAATAGTGCATCCCATCTGCCTAGACAATAATCAATTCCATTAGCGGTGAGAAGTCAAGACAATGTCGGCCGCCTCGATAGCACCTTAATTGAGTGGGCACCAACGTTGTATAACACACTTCAAAGATACGTAGCAAAGCCAAAACTTCTTTTTCCACCAACACATAGCTCACTTCATTGGTCTTCAAGGTTTGGCTGGTGAACATCACCGGGCAATAAACACCATCGTGGTCTTGATGAGATGACCCACTTGTTAGCACAGACGATGACCACTGGCACATTATCTGGATCAAGGTGTTTCAAGACCGGTGTGGTCGCCATTTTTGCTCTATGGCATTCCGAAAGCCACCTTCGCCCTGGTCATGTAAATATCCGATCTGACCGGATTAGGATCGGTAAGCTGCTCATGGTAAAAATAGTTGATCTGGCCTGCACTTCCTCCTGATGATTCAGCTCCCGCAACTGATGGTAGTCTACTTCCCGCAAATCATTCAGCACTGCCGCGTAAAATGCAAAGTCGTTGATGAAACGGCTATAATAATTCAGATTTCCACGAAAGGATTGCATAGCCTTCAATGACCGCGGGATCGGCAAATTGGTTAGAGACTCCAAATCTTTCGGATTGGCTTTTAATCCAGCGATCGAGACCTGGTGGCCCAAATAGGTCTTCTTAGTCTTTCCCCAGAAACTTTACGCCACTCTAATCGAGAGATTCCACTTTTCACATTAATTGCTCCACGTTTTTGTACACCAAGTTCCACGAAGTAGTCGTCACGAAAATATCATCAATGTAAGACAGCAACATCGGGGTCCGGGTCACCTTCGACAAACACGTCTCCGACCAGGGCAGGATCCTGGTTTGTCTCAATCTTGAAATGCCCATACAAAGCCTTATCTATTTACGCTGATATATCTGTGGAGCATTTTTAAGGTCAAACGGCATCCGGTTTCACTCGAAGGATCCGAAGAGGGTGACCGAAGCTGAAATCTCCCGTGCACGGTAGTCATAGAAACCACCCAAAATCCACTAGCCATATCCAATGAGCAATACCACAACACTTTGTCCAGGTCATTAAGTAAATCATCAGCGGCATCAGGAAGATCGTCAGCTTAGTTTGCCGGTTTACCAGCCGGTAATCAATACACGACCGTATGTCCACCCCGTTTTTCTGTATAATAATCACCATGGGCGAGACCCATGGCAAGTTGGATGGATGGATGATCTTGGTGGCCAGTGGTCCTTCGATGAGCTCCGACAATTTCTCCCCGTATTGGGGGGCAACCCGTCGACGCCTCTGTGCTACTGGCTTCGTATTACCGACGTCGATGTCAGACACCGCCCCATGGGCAGCTGGGTGTAGCGCATTACCTTGGCCAATCAGCAGATGTCTTCTTTTCCATATAATATCCTTCAATCTGCTGATCTTTTCGGGAGTGTTCACTTTTGGGTCACCCATTTGTAAATCCTCCATAGTGACCACCCGAGGATATGTTGTCACCTCGGGTAGCACTGCCATCTGGTCCTCCATGTCTTCGACATACAGGTCGCCTAATTCGTGAAAGCAAACCAGGCCGGCCTCAACGTCACTCCCGGTCGGTCCATTGTCTTTTGCACGAGGGGTATCGACTGAGTCAGCGGCGACAGCCACCTTCGATGTCCCAACAATATCATCGGAGAGGGGTTCCATCCAGGGCCGACCTGGTCTCCCGTTCTGATCAGCTTTGTTTAATTCCGAATCCAGGTCAGGTTTGGTTAACCGGCTTCGGCTATTTCCGAATTCCTGTTGGCTAGAGTTGTTCCCGCGTCCAGGTTGGCTCCGGTTAACTCATCCAAGTCAGCTTCGTTTAATTCTGAATCATCCTCCCCACACGGCTGATAAGCGTCAGGGTTGCTGGAACCGTTACCCCGGCCTGGCTCACTTCTTAGCCAATCTGCATATTATTCGTGGACGGCGCGGGCAGGACTATGGTACTCAGCCTGTCCTCACTGACCCGGTGACGGCCGGCTCCGAGTCAAGATTCGGGAAGGTGTCCGGTACTCCGGTCTGGCCACTATAGGTGTCAGATCCTCTTCCATAGACTCCTCTTCGCTGACCAGGTCCGTAGTCGCCTGGGTGGGTCAGTCAGGTTTTGCCACTTAAAAAACGCCTTGAACCGATAGTGACATAATCTGGCCGGTTGGACACCTTGTCTTCGGCCAACCAGATCCCAATGACGACATCTTCATACAAGGTGAGGGGCTGCTCAGAGATATTGGTCACTCTAACACAGTTGGAATGCCCTTCTCCCTTGACGAACGACCCAAAACTCTCCTCTAGTCAGCCACAATTTATGGTGCCGGTCGTGAGACCGAACAGTCACCTCCACTGTCCGTCCAACCGGAATAGTTACGAACTGGCCGAACTTAAGAAATTGAGCGTGGGTGCCATATAGAGGTCGCTGGCCAGTCAGCTGGATCTGTACATCGTCAGGCAA
>MIQA02011654.1:0-10079 GCA_001887855.2 Sclerospora graminicola | reverse complement strand
CCTATTTTAACTGATCATTTCTGAAAATCCGGAAGTGAGAGCGAGTACTGTATTTGCAAATATTTCTCTAAGTACGATTTGCACCCCGATATGTCAAACAGAAATTGGTCAAAAGATCGAGCGAATTTCCCCCATCGATAATAGGGGGATTCAGACATCCGATTTTTCACTGATATCTCAACAAAAAATTAGTCAGGCAAGAAATCGACCGCGCGAGACCGATTTCTGGGCTGGAATTTCGGAGCGACTGACTTTCAAAAACCTGTAAATAACATTCAGGCGTTTTAGAGAGGTAGATTGGGATATCACAGTGGGTGCACGTATGTATGTTAACCCTAATTGAAGCAATTTTTTTTGTGTCATGTGACCATCGTCAATAAGATACACAGAGTACTACTATCTAGAGTAAGTAGTTATCCAGGTCATTGGATTCGGATGTTATGGTCCGAGGATCACCATACAGGCCCGTCTCCAGACTTAAATTGTATATTCTGCTATTTTGCCGTCAAGTGTCAAAAAAATTAAAAAATAAAAACTGCAACATTACGAATTACGGTAAAATTGCGCGAGAGACTGCGTAATTGCCCAGAGAAATACATGTATCCGAACTCACTCTTCCGCCTTTGTTTCTACTTTTACGCGTCGACGAGCATCCAAGCTAGGCAAAAAGCTGTAGCACGGCACCACGAGCTTGCTTACCGTTTCTGGTGGTTCACGAATCGCATGGCGAGCAACGCGAGCAGACGAAAGAGGAGCACAAAAGCAAACACGACCCCAATGTTTTGCCAGATTTCACTGTACTTCATGAGAAACACGTCGTCCAAGTAGGTTTTCACGGTAAGATCCGACGGTAGCGACGGTGGAGCGTTGGTCATGATGCCACATCCAACATGGCTGTCTTCTTTGCCATCCTTTGGACAGTCTCCAAATACAATACTGGCCATGGTCGCAAGCGCATACTTTTGTGGATTGATATAGTATACCCACTTGTAGCCTTTTGGCAAGTCACTGGCAGGCGGACTAAAGCCCATGAACAAGAGGAAAATCAAGGACAAGAGCATGCCGACGATCTGCGCTACTTCGACATTGGGCAGCAAAAAGACAAACATCTCGCCAATATACGCTTCCAGTACCACATGCAACGACAGGATGAGCCAGAACGTAAGGAACGCACTCAAACCGGTAAAGCCCACAATCGGATAAAACGTAGCCATGAAAAGCAAGACGGCAATGAACGTGTAGGGCAGTTCCGTGACCGTCGAGCTGAAAAAGTACCAAAAAGCATTGTACGTTTGAGACGCGCGTTCCCGGTAAAAGACCGCTCGTTCTTGAGAAGCAATGGGCAACGAGCTATTAAAGGAACAAATGCCGAGAAAGCCAATGGCCAAGTACAACATGCCCATGCCCGAGTTAATGCCAGAGTACGACGTAAACTTGGCTCCAATGTACGTGATACTAAAGACGATGCCCAAGACCAAGGAGACGAAAAACCGCGTCAAATTAAACGAAGCCGTGCGCCAGTACAAGCGAAAGAAACGCTGAAGTAAACACTTGGCCTGTGTCAACTCGGTCGCAGCACGTTTGTCCGTGTACGTCAGTTCTGGAAAGTCAGGAGACGGTCGCGTCACACCATCGCGGTTCAAGTTGGCCTGGAGAGTCTGGAACTGTTTACTGGCTTGGAAAATACTCACAAAGTCCGTCTTGGCCCCGTTGCTATTGCCTACGCCAGCTCCAATTACTTCTAGCATCCACGTCGCTGGGTTGTAGTTTTCCTCTAGCTTTGCCACGCCTTCGATCGACTCAAAGTACGCAATCATTTCACACGCTTTTTTGCCCAATTCACCAGCAAACACTGTTTCACCACCGCGTTTCAATAGCAATAAACAGTCAAAGACGCTAAAGACTTCAGTGGACGGCTGGTGGATGGTACACACAATTGTACGACCAGTATTCGCCACTTTGCGTACACCATCCATAATGAGCTTGGCAGACCTTGCATCTAATCCACTTGTGGGTTCATCAAGGAACAAGACACTTGGTTGGGCTGCTAATTCAACGCCAATCGTCAGTCGCTTCATTTGCTCCACCGAGCTGCCTCGAATGATTTGATCCGCGATGGGATGCAAGTCTAGTAGCTCGAGACATTCATTCACTGAATCATATTTCGAACTGTCGGGGACGTCCACCCCTTGACGAAGGAAAGCACTAAAGGTCAATGCTTCCCGGAATGTTGCCGATTCCGAATGAATGTCCATCTGTTCACAATACCCAGTAGATCGTCGAATAGCAAGGTCCGTCGCTGGGTAGCCATTCAAAAGGATTTGGCCCGTGATTTTGCCTCCCGTTTTGCGTCCAGCAATGACATCCATGAGCGTCGTCTTGCCCGCCCCTGACGACCCCATCAAGGCCGTGATCGTGCCTGGAAGAGCATATCCACTGATGCCTTTAAGGAGATCGATACTTCCCTTGGGGTTGGTCGAATCCGGCACGCTGTACCATAAATCCTTAAAAGCAAGAATAACAGGCGTAAAATGCTTTTCGCGAGCGGCATCCACCGACAAGACGGCCGTATTGCCATCGCGTGAGGTATGTGGAGTCCGCATCAGACTATACTCGTCCGTTGTATCGCATGGCCCTCTTGTGTCATCTTTTGAATCCTTTGAATGATTCAAGGTCACGTTTTCAGGGCTTTCATAGCGACGATACTCGAGTGCAAGATACGAGAGCGTCATAAACAACAAATAGGTTGCCGCCATAAAGGCCACACCATACCAAAGCCACCCCTTGTCCGATGGAACTTCAAATGTACTGAGCGTATACTCGCCAAACGTCTTGTTAAAGTTGGTACAAAAGTTGACGCCATTGTATACACACGTGTCAAAAGTCGAGTCGCGATACTGATTGACTGCCAACGATCGCACGCACCAGGCAATAGGATTGATCCAATAGAGCCACAAGAGGTAGCTTGGAATTTGTTCGCGCGTAATGACAAAACCACCAAAGAGAATGAAAAAGAGAATCGAGACACTCGAGATGGGGTTCGCGACACTGAAATTCGGCGCCGCTGAAGCCAAAAAGAAGAAAAAGGCGGTATACGCGATATTCGTCATGCAGAGCAAGAAGAGAAAGAGTAAAAAGGCGCCAATCGTATCGACAAAGCCACACATCCAGTAGACGATCGAGCCAAACACGACACTTTCAAAGATAATGGGTGGAAATTGGCTCACGGAGCTCGACAGCACGTACGACGCGGTGCGGAAAAAATTGGCCCCCCGTTGTTTATAAAACACGTCCCGTGCTGCCATGACCGTTGGGATTTGAGACGACTGGCTCAGGGATAAACACAAGACCGAGGCAAAAATGACCCCAAGCGACAATTGCGCGTTCATGGGATCAAACTGGTAAAAGACACTGGAATACAACAATCCCATGATTGTATTCATGGCCAAGCGCCCCACTAACGCGGCGGAATCACGCAGGATCACTCGCAATTGTCGTTTTATGAGCAACGACGTGCTACACCAGAAATTCAAGTGAAATTCAGGCTGATTTTCCATGTGAAGGTCGTTATCAAGTGCGAGGTGGGGAGGGATAGGGCCATCGAGAACTTCCCGTAGTCGACGATAAATGGACGAGCGATCAAACGCTGCGGCAAAGTCACTGGCGGTGCGAGGGATAAAGAGTTCTCGTGCGACTTGGACTTCATATTGAGCCTGTTTGATGGTCCCAAGGTCGAGCAAGAAATCCGCCACGTCACGACGGGGTGGACACTTGAAGCCGAGGGTTTCAAAGTACTGGAGCGCGTCGGCTCGTGGTCCATGGTACATGACCTGGCCTTCGTTCAAGATCAAGACGTTGTCAAAGAGTTCAAACACTTCTGGCGATGGCTGGAGCAATGAAATCACAATCGTTTTACGGAATTTCTTGGCCAGACTACGGTGGGTCGTAATGATATCAAACGTCGCGGCACTGTCGAGTCCCGTGCTGATTTCGTCCATAAACATGACGTACTTGTTGCCAAATTCCATCTCGCCTGTCGTGACTCGCTTCCGCTCGCCGCCAGAGACGCCACGGGTCATGGCATCACCGACAATCGTGTGTTGACAATTGTCGAGTCCTAGCTGCTGGATAATGACGTCTGGATAGTGCTGGAACATGGCTTTGGCGGCCTCGAGCGCCGCTTGGTTTTCTTGAACGGTGCCATGGGTCAAGTGCTGCTCGTCGCGCTTGGGATACCCTTTGCCACCACAAGCGTGGGCAAACTCGAGCGTCTCTTTTACCGTTAAGAGCGAATAATGCTTGTCTCGCTGCGGGACGTACGAGACAAACTGCGGGAGATGACGACAGAGCTCGGATGCGGGAGTGCCATTGTACGTGACACTCCCCTCGATTGTAATATTCTTTGTCGTAGGAAATCGGCCACTGAGGAGTTTCATGAGCGCCGACTTGCCCGAACCCGGTTGCCCCAAGACAAGAGTGATGGTCCCCGGCTGGAACACGCCACTAACGTTCTTGAGAATGTGCTTCTTGACCACGTGCTTATTGGACCGTAGTTCACGGAAACTCGTCTTGATCACATTGAGTAATGTGGGCAACTCGACCTTGACGTTCGTCTCATCCTTGACAATGATATCGGCGGAAATGGAGACATTTTTGTATCGCACTTCCATCTGAGGAAGCGCTTTGCCCAAGGCTTTCTCCATACGAGAGGCTACCATATCATGTAGCGCCTCTGGTCCCTGTGCCATGAGCGTTTGGCCATTATCGTACTCGAGAGTGGCATCGGAGGCCATCTCGGCTGTGCTGCACCTTTGACTGAAGTTTTGGTTTTGCCAACTACGTATGTGTAGTTAACGTACCGCGAGAATTCCACGGAATGACGGTAGTTGGTCAACATCATGGAAGGTACGTGGTCCTGGAGAGACGGGCAGCTTGAAAAGCTGATCCGAGAATCTCAAGGACGTTCTATTTCCTCTAAAGAGTTGCCATGATTGGTCATGCGACAACATGTCCACTTGATCTACATTTGTAACTGTACTCTGTTGAAAGGATTGTGCAATTGTCGTGTCGACCAATTACCTTTGAGTTTGGCTGATGACGTATACTGATGGTTGGATCTCTGATGCAGTTAGAAATAAGTAGCCACCTTGTTCAGCACTCGGCTATCACTTCAAAGAAGATCGAAGTATTAGGAGGTTGGTCTCCTACCGGTAATACTTCGATCTATCTTTGAAATTATTGGGCTTGGAGACAGCAATTTATCACAATGATAAGTAGACTTCGGATACCACTAGTATCGCATCTACCAGCTGCGTGTCGTGTAGCTGTGAAGCGAACCATCAAAATGTGATAGAGCCGCTCCAGTTATTGACAGAATGCATACCGTACATATGCTGTACAGTAGTTACTGAAGCGACCGCGCTAATAATAGCTTCCAAGTTCCCAATATCGACCATCAGCGCGTCTTTTACCGTAATTGGCTAAAACTTGTTATCAGCAACGGCCGCATCACGCAACCGTGAGACCCACTTATAACATCTACGAGACACCTTTTGCAGATCAAGTGATCGTAACTGAAACAGGCAAAGTAATTGATCCTCAAGTTTTACGGAAGTGGTACTAGTACGTAAGTAAAGTATCGACCATTTGAAAATACCTTGTTGAAGCATTTAGCCAATCATATGCGACACCTAAAATTTGATCTGACTTTTTGGGTTCAATGTCGCATCGACTGCATTTTTTTCTCACGAACTTTAAGTTCTGCGATACCCCGCAATGATTTTTTCTGGCAAATAATTTAGCATTTAGCACAATTCGATAACCCACCCTTGTTTCTCACCACTTCAATTTAGTAACCTGGATTAAGGAAAACAATCGATGGAACTACTAGACAAACTGTTGTTTCTCGAGAATGAGATTGAGATGGTGATCATGCTATCGCAACATTCAATCAGGAACCAATCCAGAGTCTACACCTTCTAGTATTTATACTTCTAGTAGAAGTAGAATATCAGTAGAAGGCTTCTAATGAGCACGGAGCAAGCAAACCGAAATGTGATTTTGTCCCTCTCTTGCTACCTTGTCCACCGGAGTGAGAGACGGGACTTCAGTTTCATTATCCGAAGGTTTGGTTCGCTTGTGCCGATTTGTTCGCAGCTTTCGCTTTCTTAAATTCTCTAACTTACTTAAGTATATGATCTCTAACTCGTCAGTACATGATGCTCAAGACGCATACATTAGATTATTGTCTACCAGTGTCTTCGCTCGTAGCAGCAGCCTGCAGTTACACTATACTCTTGGCATAAACGACCGTAGTTGTCCATCCAGTGCGTCACCACAAGCCACGCCTTCGTCATCGTCGCCTACGACCAGCTGAAGCGGAAAAGTCTATTGGAATGAATTTGAAGCATATATACAGTCATAGCCATACTACCCACCCCTTCCAAATAGATTGCTCAAATTTATTCAATCTCTCAGCTTGTTTTCATTGGCGCGCCCGAATAGCCACTAGCAAAATTTCTTGTAAGCTTACCTTATAAAGGATACAAAGGCAGCGACAGCGAGAAGCACGATATATGGTAACGCGAAACTATTGCGGATTGTAATTACCGCTGGGTTCGGCTCTTCAGTAGCAGCTGTAGACTCTTTCAGCAAACACACGTTGATCAATCGGGTTACAGAATAAACCCGAATTCGCGAGACATTCATTCCGATCACTTGCACTGCTTTCAGTTAGTTGGCGACTACTAGCGACATGTTAAGGGAAAGCAACTAATGGTGTACCTATTCTTCGACCATGAATTTTTGCTGCCGAGTTTATCACCACGTGCGTTTGGCGTTGTGAGGTTACGACTGTACCCAAATTGGTAGAAAAATACGCCACGCTCTTGGCTGCCTTTCCGTGATAGAGAAACGACGCGTCTGTCATCAAGTAGAGCGTAGTAACCAGGGCTGGTAAAAACCTAGAGAACTTTACCAAAGTCTACAAAAATGTCATTGGTTGAATTTATCCAATATTTGCCAATCATAATCCATAAAGAAACGGGGATATTGGAGGTGATGGAATTTGGTAGACTTAATACCGTATAGTAATAAATGTAGTCTATTTAGTCTTAACTATTAGCTACTATGAACTGTTGCACTCTAATTTTTAGCCTCGGCTCAGGGTGACCATTCGTGGGGTCGGGTGGGGAACTTCGATGTCTCAACACCGTTCGGGACGGTGGCGCTGGATGAATGTTGTAAAAGCACTGAAGACATAGAAGAAACCGTAAACCATCCTCTCGATAACTTGGAATTTTACTCTCGTACTCCGCGACAGCAAATAACTGATTCTTACAATGCGACCATATTGTTCTGCATATCCCCCACCAGACTCTTTGAAACAGGCCAGAATGTCCATTCCACACATTTTCATCATCGCCGTGTCTAAAAATGTAGTGTCTGCAGGTGCCTTACGTTTGACAATTTCTTCTTTATACTGTGATACGACGTCATCCGTAGATGCCGATCCAGTCCACTGTTCAATGAGACGTTTCCAGAATAACTGAGCTCTGGTGCAGCTCCACATGATATGTTTCGCGTCCGTCTTGTTGCTATTGCACGCTGGGTCCAGGATGCACGAGTCTATACCTGTAGTTTTGACAAAGAAGGTGTTTAGCTGCATCGTAGTTAGCCTATATAGCACCCACACTTGATAATCCGATAAGATGTGATTGTTCTTCCATATCTGCTTCGGGGATTGATCCTGGAGAGTTTTCCACCAGCGGTCCCGGCCCTGTTTTTGGTCCCATTTTTCCAAACAGGTAGAAGGTCATTGGCCATTGCTTGATAGTACAGCCGCTTACTTTGCTTTCGCAGGGACGCTTGAATTCTCCAAATTGATCGTATATCCCCGTCTAGAGAACATGGGAAATCGTGTAAGTCTGGATGCGGCTTACAAACCACAAATTTTTTGTTTGCCGTTATCCACGTTTCCACATCTGGGTCTGTAGAAGATCGAACAATCCAAAAAATTCCATCCTCTAGCTGTTGCAGGTGCGTGGTGTATGTTGTCCCTTTTTGTGTGACTTCCCCCCTTCCGGAGTCTAGTTTTCTCCAGTGAACGTCAGACAAAAGTGAGGGACAATGAAATAAAGTTATTGGAGGTGCCTGTCCAATGTATTGGCCTACCTCCACCCGGGGGAAGCTAATATTATGGCGCACATCCATCTCTTAATCTTGGCGCTAGTATGCGAAATTTGTTCTGTTTGTGGTGCCTGCCACGTGTACACACTGTTAGAAATTCGTTTGATTCGTAAAGTAGCAATGGGTACTTCCGAATCTTATAGAATTTCCGTCGAGACAACGTTCGCATGCGCTCATCCTGGATCCATGCATTGTCTGCCCACGAGAAAGCGCCCCAGAAATCCTGCAAATGGGATGTTAGAAATCCGTGATGAGGGATTTTCGAAACATCCGCTACAATTGAAAGGATTTGTCCAGGTTCCATGCCGCGTGACGGACTTACTCCTATTGGAGTTGCTCTTCGCGTAAGCTGGGGTAAATGAGTTCTCGTATAAGTATCCAGCCTGCTTACTTGATCAGGAGTCGGTCCAATTGACTGACCTAACTCCACTTGAAGGGTTTTCTTTTTGGCATTTGTTGCGTAATAACCCTTCATGTTCTCACGTTTTCTGGCACGGGGTGAAATCTTACCAATTGGTCCTCGTAGGAGCAGTCCTTTCCAATTAAGCCAAGCATCTTTATATATATATGATCTGGCAAGTAACCATCTGAGCGCGTCCTTCATCCTTTGAACTCGTATTGCTATAGGTAAGGCTATCAACCCCAAACCTCCCGCTTGTTTAGGCGTGTACAAAAGGGTTGGAGAAATCTTATGCCTTACCCGAATTTCGTCGTTCGTCAGTTTTGTCCAAATAAAGCTCTTTTGAATTTGAATGAGTTTCCTCATAACGTCCAAATGCGGATCGAACACTTTTGCTGTAAATAGTATTGCAGGCACAACAATAGAGTTAAACAAAGTTACTCTGTCCACCATCGAAATACCACATTTGGCCGCAGTCGCCATTCTCCGTTTGATACTCCTGATTCGTAAGGCCCAGTTCTTCTCTCCCAAGTTTGCATGCCCGACTTCGTAACCTAGGTACCGGACTGTCTCACCCGGTGCAACTGTTGGAATTCCATGCCAATCTCGTAATTCCACTGTTGGATCCAAAAATAAGAAATTACTTTTTGCTGTCTGGATTTTTAAACCCTGACAACTTACCAAATAGGTGAACGAGTTCCAATGCTGGCTGAATTTGACTCGCCTTTCGTAAAAAGATAGTCGAATCATCGACAAACGCTGAGAATGTATGAGATTCATCCCGTTCTTGCGTCGCTGGCTTTATGCCTTGGATAGCTAACGCCAGGGGTTCAACCGCTATAATGAACAATAGTGGTGCCAATGGACACCCTTGGCGGATCCCGGATGTGACGTCCATCGGAGCAGATTTGTCCTTGTTCACTAAAAATTCCGCAGAGGTTCCACTATGTAAATTTATCATTAATTGTACAAAGTCGCTGGAAAATCCAAATAGAGTGAGGGTCGTGAGCAAATAATCCCGATCCAATGAATCATATGCTTTGGCAAAATCAAGAAATAAAATGCCTGCTCCGTCTTCCGGTGTATCAGATTGTGTGCCGGCTGTATTCGCTAGGGTTGCCATCATAATTGTTACTGCTTTATCCATCTTGCGGCCAAGCACAAAACCTTGTTGTGTCCCGCCAATCAGGGATCCCAAAAATGTTTGTAGTCTGGTTGCTAAAACTTTAGCGAAAAACTTATAACTTGACTGTAGTAACGAAATTGGTCGGTAATCCAAAGCGTCTGATGAGTCCCCTTTTTTGCGAAGTGGGATGATAAGAGCCTTAAGAAAAGACGGTGGTGGTGTCTCTCCTTGTAGGATTCTGTTGTACAATTCTGTAAGAGGCTCCACTAGAATGTCCTGGAAGTCCTTATAAAAGTCGTTGCTAATACCGTCTGGGCCTGCTGCTTTACGCCGTTCTAAACTTTTAATCGCTCGAAGCACCTCCTC